>QEPC01003194.1:4171260-4189749 GCA_003113815.1 Sphenodon punctatus
TCAGTCTGCTAGAGAGATACTTTAAATCAATTGTTGCATCAGACACTTCTATTGCAGTTTTCAAAGTTTCATACGAAGGAGACAAAGAATTCAAAATGAATGCCACAATCCCACTTTCTCCAAGGTCTATTCCTGAATCTTTCAGCCTTTTTGCAAGAGACTGTATTTGGCTTACATGCTCAGTAGGATTCTCATTCTCTTTCAGTTTCATGTTACACAATCTCTGTATTATAAAAATTGCTTCACTAGAGCTTTTACGGTTATAAAGATCTTCCAGACTTCACTGGTCAATTCCACACCCTCAAAATGAACAAATAGCTTTGGACTTACATGAATTCCAAGAGCTTTGTCATTCTGTTTGTCCCAATGATCTTGGTCAGCTCCTGCAGCTGTAGACCACTTCTGGGCTGGTGGGCGCTCCCACTACATAGGTGGGCTGCAGACTCTATGTAGGCGGCCACAGCACTCCCTCCCTCCCAGAATGCTCCAACCAGGGCTGGCCTTATGTAGGGCCAGTAGAGGCCATAGCCTAGGCCCCACAGTCAGAGAGGGCCATGCAGGAAGGTTAGTCTGTCCAGAGCTCCTGAGGCCTTGGGATGGGCTATTTCTGTGGGGCCCTCTCCCCGCTCATGACTTTCAACCCCAGGGTGGCTGCTTCCTATGGGGCCTTGCTCCCTTTCCCCTCACTACCCCAGGATCCCTGAATCCTGCCTGCCAAAAGTGTGTGTGTGTGAGTGAGTAATAGGGAGAATGCTTGTGTCTGATTGTTCATGGGAAAGCCTGTGTGTGCATGTGCATATGTGTGTGAATTTTCCCTGAAGATATTTTGAGAAGAAGACCTTTTGGAACTTCTTTGACACTTTGTTTTTGTAAGCAAGCATCAAACTGTCAATTGTTAAGGGGGTGGAACTATGGAGGGTGGGTCCATGCCCCACCCCACCCCGACATACACACACACACAGATTTTATTTTCATTTTGGGTCCTGCAAATTAGGTTGGCCCTAGCTCCAACCCATGGAGCCCTGCAGGGGTATGGCTCTGGCCCCCAGTGAGACACCTCAGTACACATGAACAACAGCTATCAAGGAGAGAGTAGTAATCCCTGTGATAACAAGATGCTAATAACTTCACAGTGTCTTGAAAACTACTATGGAGAAATCTTAGGTTAGTAGCATCTAAGATTTTGCTTGTGTGATTCTATTCCGAGACTTAACTATAATCCCCTGATCCCAGACAGCAGCAAAGACATTCACAGTATTTGGAATCTCTCAATGGGAATAGGCAACTCATGGGAGGGGCACATCCCCACCCCACCCCTGATTTTTGGAAGACCTATAGAACCCCTGCCCAGCCCACAGTCCTGTACCCCCCCCTCTCTCTCTCTCACACACACACACACACTCAACAGCTAGTGACTCCTCTTACATATGATGTGACTCCATTTGGGTCATGATATGACTCACAGTATGGGAAACTCTGCTGTAATTCTCAAAGTGGGGTCTGTCACAGGTTGGAGGGTCTCACCCCCACTTTATCGGGTTTGAGTGACTCAGTTTCCCTCGCTTACAGCCTCCTTGAATCAGTTTTTCTCTCTAGATGATTCAATTCTGCAGCAGGGACAACCCCTTTGTCACTCAAGGGCCCAATCCTTCCCGTTTACAGACTCCTTCTCTCTGGGTTCCCAAGAGCTTGAAAACTCTTGTTGCTCACTTGTGTTCCAATGTTATACACAGACACTTCTTCATAAAGATAAGAAGTTAGTTTATTGATTACATAAGCAAGATAGATGATACAGAGTGGTAACTAGAAATCAAAGGTAAATATAACACATTCCTAATCTATACTGGTTGAGTTCCTAGATAAGAATCTTACCCTATGAAAGTCCATTTAGGTTCTTCTCAGTCCTTGATGTAAGCGACTGGGTCTTCAGTCTTAGAGTTGCTAGAAAGCAAAGTCTTTCCTCTCAGTCCATAGTTCCAGAAGTCTTCTTGCTGGCAGGCTTCAGGATGCAAATGAGATAGCTCAAGGTGGCTCTGTCTCTCCTTTAAATACCTTTCATGGTCTCTTTGTTTGAGCTTTCTCGCTCATGAGCTTGTATGTTTTCTCACGTAGGCAACTCAGGCAAACAGGTAAACAGGAAGCTTAATTTGCAAGTAAATGGGTTTCTGTCTGGGGTGAATCCACAAACTTTATCTCTTTCCATTTCCTGGAGTTTCGTCAGTGTTACAGTACATGATTCGAGTTCTACAGTTCTCAATTGTAACATTACATACATGTTGAACCTTTGCTTTACATATTTACTGGCTTGTAGCCTACGTGTAGGCCAGTATCACACATGTGGCCCTATGTTCCTTCGTGATAAGGTCACACAGGCAAAGTGCTTGGGAACTATGGCCCTATGCTCAGAGATAGTCATCTATCTGTTACTTATGGGCCCTTTTCAAACAGACACTAACACTGTTAAAATGGGTATTACATTTTNGCAATTGCAAGGGCACCCACAGAGCACACCTGCAGCCCTGCAACATGTATAATAAAATGTAACACCCATTTTATCAGTGTTAGAGTGTCTGTGTGAAAAGGGCCATGATGGAGGAAATAAGAGAATGAGATTGGCATCCACAATTTGGGAAGCTTCCCTTTTCAGATAAAGCCAAACACCATTCTGCAAAACAGAAGTTTTTATCTGGTAATTCACTGGCATCTCCATCCAGCACTTTGTCACGTACTTGGAGAGGATCATTCAGAGCGCATCTGCACATGCTGCTGGGACAACCTCTGCCAGCCATCTGGCTGTTGTTTTTTTCTCCTGACGTTCCAGAGATGTTAGGTAACTCTGATTCCAAATCATCTGATCACACAGTTCCAAAAGGTCTTCTCAAAATATCTTCAGGGAAATTCAACATCCCCATGGCCTTAGAGAGACCATTAATTCCAGCATGATCAATCCCTTTTCCTAGAAACTTGAGCAAGACCTACCTTTTTTTTTTTTGTATGCATTCACAAACAGAGCTAGAGCATGAGGTAAGAGGAGGGCAACGTTTGGCCTTTCTAGGCAGTGTTAACAATGTTGCAGCCCAAAGAATTAATCTTGCATGCTGCTCTCCAGCTTAGCTTTCCATTCTCTGTTCAAACAACATGAATGAACTTAAGTCTCTGTTTGCATTCCCTTCAAATTGCCCTCTGCCGCTGGCATGAGACCTTGGAATGTTTGTCATAAGAATAGCAGAGCCAAGATATTTCAGCCGGGCATCCTGCCTTGCTATCACCGCAAAGTTGCTTCAAAGCAACTGCTGAGTCAGAATACATTTGTCTGGAGATGTATGCATTTCTTCCTAAAATCACAATGTGACACACAAGACACAAGGTAAACAGATGCTGCATTTTTTGGTGTGCATCACAGAGATCCTAAGCACTCAGGAATTGACAACAAGATCTGGCAGCAATGTAACTAGTTTTTTAAAAGGTATTGAGTTGCCCAGAGTTGCAGCACCAAAGTTAATAATACATCATGGTTTCCCCAAGACTGAACAATGACTTACGCACTGACAGAAGGAATTGGAAGATCATTTCAATAGCTCCACTGTGTGACGCCTTCTGTAGTGGACATGGAGTGCGATTCCTGTGTTGGCTCCAAATGTAACAGATGGAAAGAAAATAGTTCAAATGATATTGGATCAACTTCTGTTAGAGCATGCAAGCTTTTGGGTTACACAGTGCCCTTCTTCAGGCACATGAAAAGTCAGGACGATAGACTGAGCAAACATATATTGCTCATGGGGAGCTGTTGAGAAAAAAGTCATTAGCATTTCACACATTTAAATACAGTGAGGGGAAACAAATACAAATGACAAAATAAATGCAGAGTACGTATATAGAGAATAGCAAGAACTTTGGGGTGGGAGTCAAAAAGTAGTTAACATTTCAAAACATTTTAATACAATGAGGGGAACACAGCTGGTATAGGTGTAGACAGCAGCCTGTCTGTTACACATTTCTATAGTAGTTTATTTATGAAGCCTAGATTGGGGAACTAAAATTCATAACTTGACAAATGGACAAAGTAAAGCTATATTCAAGATATACGAAAGGAGTCTACAAAGCAATGGCTTTTCATTACTAGTGTTGTGGTTCAATATCTTTAGAGGCCTAACTTGTAACTGGTATTCTATTGTGCTAGGCACTGTAAACATGCATAGGAAATAGTCTCTGCCCCAAGAAACTGACAAACTGAGCTCATTCATATGACACATCCACTTGTGGGGGAAACACATGAGATGCTGCCTTTGCTGATTTCCCCTGTGTTGCAGGTGTTTTGTAAAAGGGTGTGCCATGCTAGCAGACCCATTCACAACAACCCCCAGCAACCATTTTCCTTTCCTAGGCCATTTTTACACAGGACTTGTCCACTCACCTCCACCGATCCCCACTCACTTGGTTGTCCGGCTGAAGACGACCTGGGTGGGCGCGTGCTCCTGTGACCCACACACCGCCCATACATGGAACATGGGGGAGAAATCTGGGATGTTCTGTGCAAAAGCAGGAGCAGGTGGTGCGTGGGCAAGGGCACACACCCAGCGCACCCCTGTCCCAGACCATCTGAAGCAGGGCCGGCCTTAACATGGGGTGGCTAGGGGCGGCCGCCCAGGGCCCCGCCCCTTGGGGGGGGCCTGCGATGACCCTGCAATTGGGCTGTTTGATTTTAAAAAAAAATAAAAATTGGAGGTGGGCGGCTGTTGCCCCGCCCACACTGCTAGCTGTGTTGGGGTGGTGGTGGCATGCATGCTTGTCATGCACGGGCCCCGTCGCTGCCACTTGATCCACCCACCACGCTGCTCCTGAGTCCTCCCTCCTGGCCTCTGGCAGGGCCCCATGTGGTTGACCCCAGCCATTCCTCACCTGGCTTCTACTCCTTACTCCTTCACATCCCCCCTCCCCTCACAGGAAGTTGCTTTATGCAACATCCTGGTGGGAACACTTTCCGGCTGGCAGGGGACGCAGGCAGTTGCATCGGCAGCAGCGCAGCCGAGGAGCCGGACGGCGCAGCAGCTGGTGGCAGCGGCATGGGATCTGGATCGCCGTCGGAGGTGGGAGCAGCGGTGGATTTGAGTCGGCGCGGTGGAGGCATGGCTGGAGCTGGGACCCGGAGGAGGCAGTGCAGTGCACGTGTGGGCAGTTAAGCCAGGCCAGTCTGGCTGACCCGAGACAGTCAGTGTATGTGTTTGTTGAAATGTGTGTGTGTGACTTTGAATGGGTGTGTGTGTGAGAGAGAGGGTGAGAGGTGAGAGCGTGTGTGTGAGCTTGAATGGGTGTGTGTGTGAAAGAGAGAGAGGTGAGGGCGTGTGTGTGAGCTTGAATGGGTGTGGGTGTGTGAAAGAAAGAGGTGAGAACATGTGTGAGAGTATGAATGGGTGTGTGAGTGAAAGAGAGAGAGAGGTGAAAGCGTGTGTGTGAGCTTGAATGGGTGTGAGAGAGCAAGAGAAAGATGTGAGTATGTGTGTGAGTGCGTGTGTGAGTGAAAGAGAGAGAGAGGTGAAAGTGTGTGTGTGTGTTTGAATGGGAAGGTGAGTAAAAGAGAGGAGAGGCATGTGGGTGAGTTTAAATGTGTGTGAGAGGTGAGAGCATGTGTGGGATAGAGCGAATGAATTAGTGTGTATGAGAGAATGAATGTGTGAGTGAGAGATGTGTGTACGAGAGAGAAGGGTGTATGTGTGGGTCAGTGTGTGTGCGCAAGAGGGAGTTGCTCCCTCTCCCCCCCCCCATGGCTGTTCCCTCTCGCCCCCCGATGGCTGCCCCCATTCCCCCTGCCTCCCATGGCTCCTGGAGGGGAAAAGGGAGCCACTACCCTACCCAAGGAGAGGCCCATCAGAATGTTCCTGCTGTCCCCTCCTGCCTAGCACCCTAAGCCTGCCAGCCTTAGACTGACCTCCAGTCCTCCCAGAAGACGCAGGTAAGGGCCACCCAGCCACTACCTCTTCCTCTTCTTTCCTGATATGAGCTGATTTGTGTTGCTGCTGCACCCCTCTGTGGGGCTTTGGGAGTGGAGTGAGGCCATCGGGCGGTGGTGGTTTGGGAAGGGATTAGGAGGGTGCTGTGACTGTGTTGTTTTTTTTCTTGTTTGATATCTTTAACTGGATTTTCAGTGCTTTGGTGCTTGAGATCCCCAAATCCAATAACTGGAAAGGGGTCACACTGACAAAATCTTGCTGAGAACTGTGTTTGGCCACTCTGGGCCTGTGGTTCAGTTCCTTATCTCTGCTTTCATGGGGGGTGCTGTGACTGTGTGGGGGTTGTTTGATCTATGTTTGATCAGCTGGATCTACGTTTGACTTTTGTGCTGGGAGTGTAATAGGAATATGCTCCAGAGAAGGCGAGTTCAGGCCATGGATAATCTGTCCCTATCCATTGTGTGCATGCCTTCCTGTGTTTTAAATAAGAGTCTTTGCCTTTTAACCATATCTGTGTCCTGGGCTCCCTTTCATCTAAACCAAATTTAAATGTTCTTTGGAGCACATTGTACCAACAAGTTATAAATAACTTATATGACAATTAGAGAATTGTCAAATGGAAGTGGGTGGGGCCTTGGAAAGTGGGAGGTGCCACATGAAAGTGGGAGGAGTCATGGGAAAGTGGGCGGGCTGTGGAAAGTGGTGGAGCTGAGGGGCCCCCTCATTTTGTGTTCGCCCTGGGCTCCGCAATTTCTAAGGCCAGTCCTGATCTGTCCCACCCACTCACCCACCCCCATTCACCAGATGTGCGTGTGCACTCTACCAAGTGCACACAGCCCCACCCCCTGGCTGTGCCCATTTAAAGCCCTAGATAGGAACGCACCATATGCCAGAGCCCTGCTTGGGCTGAATTTTTCAGCCTGAGCCCAGGCAAGGCCTGGCTACTTTGGGACTGACCTGGACTCAGTTGTGATGCTTACCGGGCTCCTTCAATCCATGTTGTCTGTGGAGTGCTGAGATGTCACAGCACCCTGCATGGGAAGGGAGCCATTTCAGGAAAGGAGCAGTGAAATACTTTAACTTCTCCGTTTTTGTCATAGTCCTACCCACAGTATGTGCTGGGACATCGCAGTGCTGTGTGGGGGTGGGGCTCTTGCAGTGCCCACAGGTTGCCTGGTATGGGCCAGTCCAATCCCACTGAGCTTGTTTCAGTCTGCAGGGCTCTACTGTCGTTGAACATGCCCAAAGTAGACAAAGAGTGGAAGATGCCATATTATCTTTATTGATTCAGTGATGAAAGGTAATCAATAAAGGCATTCTAAAAGGAATAGTCAGTTTCTAGCCTTTGCTTTCAAGGGTCTGCATAATTCTTCCCTGGTCTATATTCTTATCACCCTGTCCTCTGTGCTCTAATGAGGTGAGCCTTGACAGCCCAATTGTCTGTTTCTCCTTCAAGCCATCCTATAGCTTTCTCCATATAATGTCCTCCCTAAATGGCTTTTCTAGGTAATTACCCTTCTGCAGATACAAACTACTTAACACCCACATCAACAAGAAATGAGTCAACAGGACGATTAACAACACTAACAATCCCACCAGGCCATCAACATGCTGAATAACCAGATGAACTGGCTGATGTGACCCAGTCTTCCAGCACACCACATTCTCACAAAGCTGCTACTGTTGCTGTTCCTTTGTCCCCATGTTAACTTGGACTCTGCTGTTAGTTCCAGATCAGTGGCAAAGTAGTTCAAATTATACCTTTTTATCCGACCAACTAATGGTGAGAGCAGGCAAAGTTTCGGGTTGCACAGATCCCTCCCCAGGCATGTAACAACAAGTGAGTCATGGGCGAGCAAACTGTGGCTTGGGAGCCACCTGCCGGTTTGGGGCAGTTCAAGTGCAGCTCTCGGCCAGGGATGATCCTAAGAATCTCAGCAGCTAGGACCTGCCAACCACCAGTTCTGCGGCTGCCAGCCAACCATGAAGGAGGAGAGGTCTGTGTGGCACACATGCATGTGAATGTGCATGTATCTTGGAGAGACAAAATTGTGGGGAGGTATCGTTTATTGCCAACGCAAGTTGATGGAGGTGTGCAAGCTTTCAGACCTCACAGGGTCCTTCATCAGGCAGGTCATGAATTCTGCTATATTTGGGACCAACACAGCAACCATAGTCTTGCTACATGTATCTTGTGTCTCTCAGCCATAAGAAGTTTTGGGGATGCGTCTTTTAGGGCTGGGAACTTTGTCCACCCCTGCCATTGACTAAGCAAATGCAGGGCAGGTCTATGTAAGAAAGCAATGGCTTAGGAGAGAGTGTTTCCATTTAGAAAACAATGGGGTTAAAAACCATTGATTGATAGTGTTAAAATTCAAGAATCAATTGATAGTTCAAATGCAGTTTAAGAACTATGCAAGGACAAACCACTGTCTCTCTCTAGACTAGTTCACTTTTGGCAGTGTCATACATACATATGCAGAAGCAGTAACTAGTCTGTTCTCAGCAATAAATTAAATAGCTCATGTTCAGCCTTGTATTTTATTGAAAGAACACTGGCTTCCACTCCAGGAATGTCGGCTCCTCTCAAAGTGCCTTGGGATATGTAGCTTCCATGGGGATGGCCTCTAGATATGGGGTAAAGGACATGCAATACGTCACACAAAGGGTGATGCCTTCATAGGTTAAAGTGGGGGTGGGGGTGAATTCAGCTTCTCCCCCTGCTTGGCTTCGTAAACAACATCCCCTCACAGCACTCCCAGTCAATCCTGCCCCTCCTGTTCAAATTGGCCTTAATCACTGGATGGCCTTTTTTACACGGACGACGCCACCGGCCTGGTGGGTGGAGCTGGGTGGGGCACCACACCCGGTGAACACCCGGCTGCACTGAGCCAGGTGACGGTTACACAGACAGCAGGGCAGCAGGTTGTGGGATGGAAGGGAAGGAACCAGCACACACCCAGCGGCCAAACACCCACCCCGGGAAACACCGAGCAAACACCCATGACAGTTACATGGACACCCGAGACACCGAAAGACGGGGATGCCCCGCCCAGCACAGCGACAGCACAACATGGCTGACTGAGAACAAATGAAGCCGCGGCACACAGCCCCGCCCCTGAACCGCCAGACCCTGTGTGGGCGGGGGAGGAGGGAGCTGGGATGTCAGGAGACACAATGTAGCAGATCCCAGCCAGCCCTGTGATGGGGCCAGACAGCCGGGTGCCACAGACCCCTCCTCCCAACCAGAAACTGCCCACACACAACTGTGAACACAACCACACAGGGAAGAGCTACAAAGCCATGGAGGTGGGGGGCCCTGAGGGGTGGGGTGGGAAGGGGCACAGGGGAGGGAGGCAGAGACCCAATGCAGCAGGGGACCCCAACACACACACACCCCAGCACAGGCCCCACACACGCAATCCCAAGGCCCCCAGAGAAGGAGCCAGGAACCGCACACATGCAGGCACGCCAACAGGACCGGAAGACCACAGCACAGCTGGGTTGGCAGGGAACGGCATTCGGGTGGGGAGGGGAGAGACCCAGACCACACCAATCGACAGCAAACCTACTGCCAGCATCCCCACACCAACAAGGGATCCGTGCGGCCGATGGTGGGGGGCATCGCAAACGCAGGGAGGGGTCAGAGCACCAGGACAGCAGCCAAAGGGACGGACCCCCCTGCCCAAGGGATCAGAGGGAAAGGGGTGGAACGAGACTGGGCTGGTGGGGGACAGAAGGGAACCACGACAGGTGGCTGACAGGCCACAAACACCCCAGGCCAGGGAAACCAGGAGGACACCCAAAGGGCATGGCAGAGCAGCTGCACATACCCGGGGGGGGGGCAGGATAGCCAGTCCCTGCCACTCAACAGTGCAACAACCACCATGAGGTGCCCACACAAGAGACTAGGCCAGACGGAGGAACATGACACACAATCAGAAAAGGGGGCAAAGCAACCTTTTATTACAAGGGGGAAGGTCGTGGAACATGGGAAAGGTCCAAGGGAGATGGGGATGCAGCACAGAGAGTGGGTTCGTGGGGTGGGGCCCTGGCCTCAATAGGGACACCGCCCGTGTACCTAGCTCCATCAATCCGCCTGGGCACGGTCCAGGCAGTGCATCTGCTCCAGGAGGTGCAGCAGCAGCTACATGACCTCCTCCTGCTCCCTTGTCCGCTCGGCTATCATCGCCTGCACTAAAGGATAGAGAGAAGGGGCCATCAGGATGGGACAGTGGGTCCCAACAAAGTGGAATCCCAAACAGACACCCGGGGACAGGGCCCCGCACACATGCAGCACACTCACTGATATCGTACAGGCGGGCCCCAGCGTGGAGATCTGAGGCCGCACGGTGCAGCTGCCCGGCCATCTGTGCCAGGCGGAGAATGGCCAGGAAGATAACTAGTGTAGCTAGAAGGGAGAGGGAGAAGGGGAGAGGGTGCACGGAAAGGGTGTGGGTCAGCAGGGGTCAGAAGCACACAGCAAGCACAACCCATGTAGTGGGCAGGGACACCCAATCTACACCCCATCTGCTCACACCAAGGGGGAACACGCAGGGCCGGCCCGAGGCATGTGCCACAGCACCCAGGCACATGGCCCCGGGGGGGGGAGGGGCCCCGCGCCACCGCAGGCTAGAGACTGACAGATGCCGCCGGTTTTTGTTTTTTTCCCCACCGGGCGTCTCCGAGTCCTCATGGGGGGGTGGGTAAATGTCTTGGGAATCCCTGNCCGGTTTTTGTTTTTTTCCCCACCGGGCGTCTCCGAGTCATTCCTCATGGGGGGGTGGGTAAATGTCTTGGGAATCCCTGGCCAGTTATACGCTGCAGAGCTGAGCTGACACAGTCAAGTTGCAGGTAAGTAACCACCCGCCCCTCATCCCCTGAAAATCCCACCCCCCGAATTCTAGCAAGTGCCGGCCGGCCTTTGGGGCCCCACAGCAAGGCTTGGCACATGGGCCCTGAAACCCTTGGGCCAACCCTGGGAACACGGGCGGCCAACAATAGGCCTATACACTGCCTGCGCTCATGGTCAGCTGCCCGGCTTACCTGCCGCCCATCCATTGCCTAGAGTGCAAATGGTGGGAACCAACAGGGGTACCAGGAGTGGTGAAGGAGGGGCAGCCCAGGCGGGGTGGCCAGCCAATGGGTATCCCCAGTCAGACAGGCCAGAACATCAGTGCAAAGACCCCCAGGGAAACACCGGCCACAAGGGAGGGATTGGGGCCCGCACACACACACACACGCGCTGGGGGTACAACAGAGAGCACTGCCATGGGACATCACCAGCACACATATTTCACATGCACACCACGACTGCCTAGCCAATCCAGCCAGGCGGTACAACACATCTCCACAGGGAGATATAGGGAGTAGCCCTGAGGAAGGGTGCCTGCAAATGGAAGACAGACACCAGGCAGTCACCGGTAAATAAAGGACAAGGCTCACAATGGGATGCGGTGGGCACACACCTCCCACCGGGGCAAACCCACAATCCATCCCGGAGCCCACAGGGGAATCCAGCACACACCAAGGTATGCCACCTGACAGTCCCAGTCATCCCGAACAGGAACACCAGTGACCCCCGTCACAGTAACCAACACACAGGGTGGCACAGTAACCAACAGTAACCACAGTAACCAACACACAGGGCGGCAGCCAGGGGAGGGGCGACTGGTGTCGCACAAGGACACGAATGCACCCAAGGTGGTACAGGCAAAGGCACAGACTTTATTCATGATGGGGTGACGGGGGGGAATGGCCAAACTGAGGCCGGTGACGGGGCGAAGATGAGGGGCTCGTGTCTGTTCCCCACAAACTGCACACAGGTGCACCATTGCAGTCACTCCAAGAGGGAAGGAGGCGCTCAGTAACGCTACAGGGTGATGGAGGCCAGAGTGAAGGGAAGCAGCGTGGGGGCCGGCTGACAGGCCAGCCTATCCCTGGGTTACACAGAACCGTGGGCTGGAGCAGGGTGTGAAAGGTTGAGGCAGCCCACAGCACAGACACGGCAACGGCAATGTGATGGAGCGGCCGTTCAGAATGCCCTGCTCATGGAGAGGCTGAAGGATGCCTCTGGAACCACTGCCCTGAGACAAGCCCATTCCAGGTGAAGAGGCCTCTGCGGAATCCCCCAGGAACATATATGCCCATCCACCATGAAACGGGGCAGGAGGTGGTTCCCCATGGCAGCAGCAGTCTTCACAGCCCATAGGTTCATCACCTGTCAGAGGGTGCCAAGTTCACATGTCGTAGGGGTCTCAGTCAGCAGGGGTCCTCCACCATCGGCGGGTAGCAGGCCCAACTCCCCAAGAAGCGCCTGGCAGTCTGATCATGGACAGGAGATGCCGCAGGCATGCAGTAGGATGCCAGTGTAGTCAGTAGCAACATGGGGATCCCCAGCCTGGAGGGCCAGTCCATACTCCGGACGTGCAGCTACCAGGCGAAGAGCTGTGATCTCCGGTGCGGTCCAGGGCACTGCAAAAGTGGCTGGTTGGTCCCACAGAGGTTGCTGAAGGAGAGTAAAGCCAAGATCCCCAGCATGCCTCCGGCAAGCCAGACCCCCCCCAATGGATGGCCCATCACCCACATGTACCGCAACAGGAGATCGAAGCCATCCGCCACCGACAGGGGGTCGCCCATCAGCAGCTAGACATCGCGGCTCTGCCACAGCGTTCCCAAAAGCATGTTGGCACATGGTGACCACTCCTCCCCTGCACCACTGGCAGCCTCAGGGCCTGTTCCACACCCTGCCATGGCCGTTCGAAGGCCTGCACAGCTGCTTGCACTGGAATTCTATAGAGAGCGGCTGTGACTGGGCGCTGCGCGAGATGCTGTGCAGCTCTAGCCGGGCTGCGGCTGTACACAGCTGATAGTGGGACGCCGACAAGACCCTTGGAATCCAATCCCTGGTGCCCAGCTTCGGTCACTGTGGCTGGGGCCCATCCCCCCCTCCCCTTTGGCCCGGTCCCCCCCCCCACCTGGTCCCTTGTTGTGTTCCTACCTGGATCGCCTTCCTCCACATCCTGGGAGGTGTCCTAGGTCTCCGTCCACTCTGCATGCGCCCCCCTTCCCCATGGCCCGGCACCTTGTGGGTTTTGTGGGCGCACATGGAGGGCAATGTTTGAGTGAGCGGGTTCCTGGGGTGCCTCCTCCCCTTGTGTGATGGAGCCATCCGCTCCTGCATTCTGACTTGCCTCTCCATGGGCAGTGGTCTCCCCCTGCTCCAGGAGGTCGGGTGGGGTGGGGGGGTGTTGTGAGCACCTGCCCCTGGCAAAAGTGGTGCGGGAGGTGACTATATCCACGTCCATGCAGAGGAACCAGTCCAGTTCCTCCTGGAATTCCATTGTCCACATGGTATGGCCAGACTTGAGATTGTTGTCCTTGATATGTTTATATCCGGACCACAAGTCCTTTGCCTGCTGCATGCACTGGGTGACATCCCTATTGTACCCCTGCCACTGCATCTCCTCGGCGATGGCTTCATAGACCTGTTTGGTCTTGTAGCTGTGCACCAGGTCATGCTGGACCTTTTCAGCCCCCCACACGTGTATGAAGGCCCTGGTCTCCCGCCTCGACCAGGGCTCCCCCTTTTGGGTACTGCTTGTGGGGGGCCTACCAGCTTCACGGCTTGGGGCCCACCCAGTAGCTGTGGTGACAGTGGAGCTGGTGGTCTCCTGTTGGGGATATTGCAGAGGGTTCCCCCCTTGTGGGGGGAATCCCTCCCCACTCCCCCCGGGGGGCATGGGTGCCTTATCTGGCAGTCACAGAGGCCCTCCTTGGCCGTCTCCTCGGTGGTGCATTGGTCCTGTGTCTGGGTGCTGTCCTGGAGGTAGGGATTGAAACCGTTAGCTGTTGGCTGCCCGCCCTGTACTCCCTCGGGTTGTTTTCCACTGTTGGCATGTGGGCCCCCCCTCCCCAGGTTCTTGGGGTCCCCTTGCACATACCCCACTGTCGCTTGCACTTCCATCCCCGTGGCTGTGCTGGGGTGGGGGGCTGCGTTGGCGCAGCCACTGCGGTCTGTCCTCAGCCCTGTGGTGGGACGCGTGAACTGTGTTTAGCGGTCCTTTCCATGCCCCCCCTGACCCGTGGGACAGGCCCCCCTCCCCTGGGCATCCCGGGGTCCCTCTGCTTACCCTGGCCCGTCCCACGCGTGTTGCAGCGCTGGCTCCTTCATTTTATTGGAGGCTTTCCTTCCAGACATATTGAGAGCCGGCGCACCCATGTCCTGTTTCGGATCCCTTTTAAAGGCTCCTGGACGGGCATCCGGCATCTCCCTGGGTGGGCGTGCCTGCGTGGGGGCCCCTGCATGGGGCCCCCTGCGTGGTCTCTCTGGCCATCTTTCTGTGGTCTCGGCGGACCCGTTCCCATGGGTGTGGGTGTTTTGGTTTTTACACGGACGGGTGGGTGTTGAACACCCATCTCCACCCACCTCCACTCACACAGCATGCCGGCTCCTTCCCGGCTGCTCCATGGGTGTTGATGGGTGTTGGTGGGTGGGTCATGAACGTGCACCCACCCACTCATGGGTGTTTACACGGGCATTCTCACACCCATCCGATGGGTGTTTATGGGTGTTCGTGGGTGGGTGACATCCGTGTAAAAAAGGCCGATGTCTTTCTAGTTGAATTCTCCACAGTGCTGTATGGATAAAACCTGAGATCACAACACACATTTTGGGAACTTCCACTCTAGCTACTGGTTCAGTAAAAAGGATTGTGGGTCTAATATGGAGTTGGCACCAACCTATTCATCAGGGAGTTCCTTGCCACACATGGTGGGCTCTTCCTGCAGGGCAAGGAGCTGCACATAACTGTAGTGATGTGGGGACCATGATGAATGCTCTCTTCACCACCTTGTAGTGCCTGCTTCTCACCCCAGCCCCACACGCTTATCTGGAGCAGTGACATGGCAGATTGGTGGCTAGGATTGTCACCTTTTGCAGTTTGACCCTGAGACTTCCATAGGCCAAAATGGGAGTCTCAGGGTCAAACTGTAAAAGATGGCATCTCTAGGAGTGGTAGGTCCCTAGGAGAGGCAAGTGGGTCCACATTACCATACTTACGATCACAAACTCTCCTGGAAACCTGCTACTGCTTCCACCACCACTCCCAGGACCTGCCCTTCCACTGCTACTGCTCCAATAAGCTCCTTTTCTTCCTATTCCAGCTGTTGGGTAGCTACTGTGTTTTTGAGAGGTTGCTGAAAAGCTGATACATCTGGTCAACCCAGGAAGTGTTCTGTTCAAGTTTGCCCATGTTGGCAATCCTGAACATGTACCAGATGTAATGTATAACAACACCCTAAATCCCCCATTTCCCTAACCAGCCTCTCTCCCCTTGCTCTTTTTGACCTTGATTGGTAACACACTGACATTGAAGCATTATTTTAGCATAGATAATGTAGGCAATGAATACACTGGAACAAAATCTTCTGCTCTCAAAAAAAGAGGCCTTGAGTCTGGGGCACGGATACTTTGTTTAGCATTTTCATTCTACATACAACCATAGGAGCTGAGAGCTACAATCTATGGTATGGTATAACAGTGCTAGCCCCTTCTGAGCCACAGGGCTTGGCACAGAGGTCATTGGGTGAGAAAGCAGATCAGCTTCTTTCAATTTGCTAGTGGCGGTCGCGGAGATGTGTGTCACTTCTCAAGGAAGAGATCCCACGCCTGATTTAAAAATGTGGGAGCCCCAAGCAAAGTGTACCTTGTGAAGTGGAGGTTTAGTGTATTTGGATTTTAGTAAGACATTTGATACTGTGCCACATGGTAAATGACTGCTTTAGCTAGAAAAGATGAGAATTGATAAAAAGATAGATGGCTACATATGTACAAAGCTGGTTAACTGGAAGAAAACAAAGGGTTGTGTTGAGAGGTGGACTTTCTATCTTGAGAGAGGTTGCTAGTGAGATTTCCTCAAGGATCTGTCTTGGGACCCATCTTATTTTACTATATTTATAACTGACCTTGGTGAGGGAAGTAAGTGTTTGCTAATGAAGTTTGCTGATGGAGGAATTGCCAATGCAGAGGTGGATCGGAAAATTGTACAGGATAAACTGAATGACCTCATGTATTGGAGTGTTAGGAATGGGATGAAATTAATTGAATAGTACAAAGTGCAATTTTATGCAATTAGGATTTAACAATAAACATTTTAGGTTGGGGTTTTTTATATTCAAATTTATACACTGCCCTTCCCATAAAGGCTTAGGTCGGCTTACAATTCATACAACAAGGACAATAAAATTCAAACTATAAAAACTCCCACCCTCGCCTACAACCCTATCCAAAAACCCAACCAACCCCTATCCCTGTCTGCCAAATGATTTTTCAAATTAAAATGTCAGTGTTGTTCCAACTAATCTTTGTCCTGATGTTTCATGTATCCCTGCTGCCAGCCTCTGTCACTGGCAGAAACTTGCATTGCTCTGTGCAACCACACATCACAAATACTTTGCAATGTTTTAAGTGCCAGCAGTTTGGACATGCCCAGGCTTCTTGCCGGAGTTCCCTTCCCTGAGCCTGCTGTGGAGTGGTGGGTCATGAGGACACAGGTTGTCAGGCCACCCCATGTTGTGTCAACTGTGTGAGTACCCAGCCAGCGTACTCTTGCTCTTGTCCCATGTGAAAAGCTGAGAAGGAGATCCAGTGGATTAAGGCTGACTGAAATCTGTCATATCCTGAGGCTTGCAGACTGGTCACTTCCACAGCTGCACCCACCTTCATGGCAGTGTTATGTTCTGATCTTTCCAAGATTGTGGCGGTACAAATGATATCAGTTCTCCTGTCCAAGTTATTTCCCCTGTAGGTGAAGGCTCTCTTTCACCCATCTGGACTGTCATTGGGGGCCTCTGATACCATGGGTCCTTTGTTGGACGTCTCCGTTCTGTCCTGACCTCCACGTTCTCTTGCCACACCCAAACCCTGCCAGTCCAGGGAGAAAGGCCATCAGTGTCATTCTTTGGAAGGGCCCACTTCCCATCCGGCAGCTGAGCACATGGAGACGGGTAAGTCAGACCCTTCTGCTTTGTGATGACGTGGTCCTGGTTCCAAGACCTCTCTAAGCCTCTTTGATTGGCCACCTTTGTCCAGTGTACTTGTTGTGCACCTTTCCACTCTTAGCTTGTGGCTGTCAGGCTTCCAGGCTTTTGTCTCCACCTCATAACTGGCCAGCTAGGGGTGGGACTTGGGGCAAAAAAATGGTTACCGGTTTTACCGGTTTACAAAAAAACGGTTTACCGGATTAAAACCGGTATACCGGTACCGTTTTTTTTCACATTGATTTCAATGGGGAACTGTCCCCATTGAAATCAATGAAAAAACCCCCATACCTCCCTCCTCCCCCTCTCAGGCTGCACGGGTGGAAGGAGGGACACCCCCACCCACCCTGCCCAGTCTGGATTTTTTTTAAAAATGTATCCCGAAGTCCAGCTGCTAGTGTGGGCTCCGGGCCACCGCCACGCCGGCGGCGGCAACCCGGAGCCCGTATCAGCAGGTAGTAGGTGATCCCGGGGGTGGGGGGTGGTTTAACACCCCCCCACCCCAGGGATCACCCTACCACCCACCCCCCAGATCACCTTACTTGTCCTCCGGGCGGCGGCAGCAGCAGCATGGCGCAAGTCCGGGCAGCTTCAGCGCTAGTGGCTGGTTTCCCTTCAGCACATCACTAAGCCTTCCGGGGAAACCTGGAAGTTCCCCGGAAGGCCTAGTGAAGGGCTGAAGGGAAGCCACCCCCCACCCCAGGGATTACCCTGGCTGCTGGTGGTGTGGGCTCCGGGTCACCGCCAGACTTCGGGTTAAAATAACATTAAAAATCCAGGGTGGGTGGGTGGGGTGTCCCCCCTTCCACCCACACAGTCTGGATGGGGGAGGGAAAGTGAGTGGGGTTTTTTACCGGCAGTTTCGGATACCAGAGGAACCAAAATTCCCACCCCTACTGGCCACCTTTATTCACTGGAACTGTCACAGTTTCCGCTCCCAGCTTGAGGATGTCAAGTCTCTCACAGACGGTTACTGCCTACAGGCTTTGTGTTTGCAGGAGACTCTCCTCTCTTCTACACAGGTCTACTCCCTCAGGAACTGCTCCGTGATGTGCAAGGACACTTCTAGCTCTGGCCATGTCTCAGGTGGAATGTCTGTCCTCGTCATGTACAGCACTCCATTTGCCCCCGTTCCTCTGACAATGACACTTCAGACTGTGGCAGTCTGGCCGTTGGTTTGTGGTGCACTTACTCTCTGCTCTATCTTTTCTGCCCCTGCAGGATGCTGTGGATGCCATGCACCTGTGGAATTTGGTTTCTGAGCTGCCACCGCCATTCCTACTTCTTAGGGAATTCAGTGGCGATCACGGGCTCTGGGGCCCACTGGATATGAATGCTCGAGCATCTCATTGAATACTAGGGGCGGGCCCCGGACCCATTACCGGCTACCGGATTTTACCGGTTACCGGTTCTGGGAAAACCGGATTCCCGGATTAAATCCGGTATACCGGTACCGGATTTAATCCATTGGTTTCAATGGGGCGCTGTGTCCCCATTGAAA
>QEPC01003194.1:4210409-4221033 GCA_003113815.1 Sphenodon punctatus
GCGTGCCTTGTCCCCGGCTGGGGCTCGTTTCGTTTGGTTCCGCCCGGGGATTGGCGTCCAGACGTTACTTTTCCTTGGTTCCCGGTGGGGGTCTGTTTGACCACGCTTCCCGGGATATTCCCCCGGCTAGCCCGGGAAGCGTGGTTGAAATTGACCCCATGTGGGTATTGAGCGTGATGAACATCTGGCGCGTGCCGAACAGATGTTCACGGCCCTTTGGCCCCGCCGCGGGGTTGAGCGTGGTTCACTGTGGTTGAGCGTGATCTCGTAACGTCTGAAAATGCCATTGTCCACATGAAGTTGGACGATTAAGGCCAAAAGGTCATGGTTTATTCCAAATTTAATTAGTTTGTTCCATAGATCATGACGAGATACAGAATCAAAGGCCTTCTTGAAATCAATGAAGGCCACAAAAAGCTGAGATCAACGGATCACTACATATTTTTAGATTAAATGGGAAAGGATAAAGCAATTATCCAAGATAGAACTATCGGCACAGAAACCAAATTGGACCTTGGGAATCAAGCCGAAAACCTTGACCCAATCTTCCAATGATTCAGGAGCGTTTTAGCTTATAATTTGCCCAAGATGGGAAGAGGGCTGATGGGTCTATAACAGGAGGGGTCTAGGGGGTCACCTTTCTTTAAAAAGGGAATGATTATACTTACACCCCATTCTTTTGGAACTTGCTTAGTACAATTAATTAAAGAAAAAAAGTAAGCAAGTATAGGGGCCCACCATGATGGATCAGTGTAGTGGGGGGTGGGGGGTGTTCCCCCAGGGCCACACAGGGCTAATCAGGGGAATTAGCTCACTCCCTGCTACACCGTGTCTGCCTCGAGCATAGGCAGTTGAATCCCCCTCCAGGCAGGGGTTTACCCTTTCTAGACACAGCATTCACAGTCCCAAGGGTCTTTCAATTCTCAGTCTTTATTGGACCCTACTAGTCCTGTATACCTGGGCTGCTAGCTTATCTGCCTGCACCCCACAGCACCAGGTTCATCTTTCCAGACTTCAGGAACAAGGCAACTACAACCCACCCACCCCGCACCCCAAAGTTCATTCAGCCAGGCCTTACAACCACAGGCTCTGGCCAAGCCTTCCCCCAGGCAAGAGGTTCCCTTCTGGTTCTCCAGTCTTTCAGCACCCTGGAGAGCATAGACCAGGAAGGCTTTCAGGGAGTTGTTGCTCCTTTGTCTCCCTGGTAGAGACTGAGTTCTCCTTCCCTCAGCCTTCCTCTTATACAGCCAGAGTGGGCGTGGCCAGGCTTTCACTCCTCTAAGCCTTAAAGGGCCACCAACCCTGCCCACTCTGTCACAGGGGTTTCTTAGCCTGTTCACCCCACAGGCTCTTCCCCAGCTATGGGGTTGGCTCTCCCAAGCCCATGCGCATGCTCTCAGCCCTCTGGCTGACCCATTCAGTTCCCTCGTAAAGGGATAGCAGCTCCCCTGGACTGCTCCCTGCTACAATCAGCCTTAAAAACGTCAGCATTTATAAAATCATAACCTGGGGCTTTGATTGCTCTTCAATTTCTGGATGTCAATAAAAATTTCTGTTTCTGAGATTTCAGATAGATCTAGATTGCCGACCGAAAGGACGCAATCATCTCTGCATTGAAGTTGCAGATGTTATCATTATTACCGACAATGTCATTTTTGTTATCGATATCGTTATCGTTATAGTTTCAAATGAAGATTTTATTTTTGGTATTGGTATCGTTATCGATTCCAATGCATGACTTATATCTATCTATATCTAAGGGAGACAGGGGAAGGGAAAAGGGAAACGATCTATTATCTAATCAAGTATTTAAATAACTATTCTAATCTAATCTATATGTCTATAATATATATATATAACTAATCTATACTACCTATCTATATATAATGTACAGGGGGAGAAGAACAGGGAAAGGGAGACGGTAAAGTGGAGGGTATGAGGAAGGAAAGTTATTGGTAATACGATGAGGACTAGGGAGGATTTTTTGTGTGCAAGCACCACAGTTCTGTAAACACAACCTGACAAGCAGAGCTCTCACAGAATAGGGAGAAAAAGTCTGGCCCTTCCATCATAAAGGGTTGCAGTGCCCTCCCCCAGACCCTCCCCCTGATTGGTTGTGTGAGGCAGCAGGCATTGAGCAATCACAGAGTGCCATGAGACTTCTGGGGCCTGCTTGCGCTGCTCATTGGCCAGCGATACATCCATCAGATACTGTTGAACTGCTCGCCCCTTCCAACACAGGCACAGTTCAAGAATTCAGCCCTGTTTAGGGCTCCGAGATATCTGCTCCCTCCTCCGCTCTCCACATTTCCCCTCCAAAACCCAACTGCCACAGCACTAATAATAACGACAATGATAACGTCATTGTCATTTTTGTTATCGTTATTGTTTTTGTTATCATTATCGTTATCCTTGGTTGTCATTTTCATTATCGTTATTGGTAATGAAATACCAATAGTATTTCATTACCAATAGCCCACACCAGTAGCCCACACTCCAGACACTGCTTAGTCAAGGATCTGGGATGAGGAGAGGGAAAGTATGACAAAACACAGCTCATGGGTTCAACCCCCCAGTCACTATTATTAATCTGAGCTGCTGCTACCTCCAGTGCTTCAACTGGACTTAACTACTGTGACCGCCACCAACTTCTGACTGACACACAACACTCCATGCTGATGGCTAGGTGAAACCACACTCCTCATTATTTCTGCAACATGAAGCAGTAACACCAGCAACACATATGGAGTGATCACACATGGGTAATATATACACACCTGTATATTGTGTTGTGAAGATTATGATGAAATATAAGTTTGTGTATATATGTATACAATAATAATATTGTACATAGTTCATTTTGAAAACTTGAGATCACTAGATTAGTATTGAATGGATGACTTTGGGCACTTAACGAGGATTCACCAGGACTGTATTATGTTCCTGATTGGTACCTGGTAGCACATGACCACTGAGCATATGAGCAAAAAAACATGTCACATGCACAACAGGGTACATTGAAAATTATCCACATCCATTTGTCTGTCACGTAAATGGCTGATATTTTAGACCTCGGGTGAGTAGGTATTCAAATTTCCAAAGGACACTCATGAGTACTACACGTTGCAGGGCTGCATTAGCTCCATTGCAGCCCTTAAACCGGTATGTCTCATGAGGTTCCTGGGGGACGTTGCATATATGGTCACCCTGTTCATACCCCCATAAGCCATGAATACACCTAACACTGGATGATGCTTAGAGACCAGTATGTTATGTATCATAACTTTATCAGCTGTTAACATCTTTACAATGTAATGATTACTTGCTCCTATATGCTGTGCTCATACCAGTATGGTTTGAGACGGTTGCAGACTCAGGAAAAATACCTCCACAAATTTTTATGTCATCCTGAAATCTGGTTACAGCCTCTCCCCTGATGACAGTTGCAACTCTGGCCTCCATTGCATTGAGATGGTTCTCTTGCACTTTAGAGTTGGATTCAGTATGATTGGCAGCATTGCCCAATCTGGCCTTTACCTGTTTTGTCATATCCCTCCACTTGTAGCCCAAGGGTGTGTGTGGATGAATTCCAAGGCTGATACCTTAGCACTAACTCCCACCCAGAACTGCTTCCTCATGGTGATGGCCTGGCTCACACTGTTCCTCTCCATGGAAATCTTTGGATGTGCAGTTGCCTCTCCAACAAGGATGTTGATCTCTCTTTCAGTCCAATTGGGCTGTCTTTTCCTCCCATTGGTGGTACCATTGAGGACAGATGGAGTCATGGAGGATTCACTGTCCATGTGATGACGTCTTCTGCTGCTAATCTTGCTACATGTTAAGGGATGTTCATAATGATGAGCCACATTGTCTTGGTCAGAGTTGAAGGTGGAGCTTGACCTGGCCAGATGGTTCTTTGCCATTGCAACAGGACTCCGTGTTTCAACAGGAAACCTCTTTGCTGATGCCCTCGCTGGCCCGTGGCCGGAAACTGATATTTAGAGGAGCCTACTCTGTCCATTAATTGGGATTTCGGGCAAAGTGTGTTGATCACCTGTAGCGAGCACGTTCATAAATAAATGACATAATAAATGTGATACTTGTATTCCTACATATTTAGGTCACCTGGTTCATCTCTGTCTCTAAGTTTAGTGAGTGACTTAGGGGTCTGAACGTTGAGTCATTAACAATAGAACCTCTTGCTGATGGGCAATGCACCATAATAGTTACGCACTGCTCAATCTATTATAGGTTGGGTATCCTACTATTTTATCTCCTAGTCCTACTTATCTTACATTGTGGCATGGATAGCGGGCTCCTGGAGGAATTGAAGACAAAAGAGAACCCGCTTGAACAGAAAACTATGCCCCCATATGAAATGATATTTGCCATTCTGATGATCTGGGCTCTCTTGTTACATTATGCACAACCACGCCAACCTCACATACACCCGCGGCATTATTCCGATTCTGATTCTGAATAGTATGTTTCCATTTGGATCGTGCCACTATTAGGCATTTGTATTATATGCTGTGGTCACACCTGAGGCCTTGGAAACGTGAGCAATGCAATATCTTCCCCCCACCCCCAGGGAATCCTCATAGCTCTGCAGATGCTTGTGACTGGTTCGTTCCAACATGTTAGCACTGTCACTAGCAGAGTTTTCCAATCATCTGTGTCCCGATGTTTGGATGACTTCCTGAGGGCTATGATAATGGTAGCTAAAGATATCATTAGGTTCTCTGAAAATGCAGCTGATTTTGCAAGTACTAAGATTGGTTTTCATGGTATGGTTGGTTTCCCAAACATCCTGGGGATCATAGATTGCACCCATACTCCCATTATGGCTCCTAGGGATGGTGAAGAGTTGTTTTGAAACAGGAGACAGCAGCACTCCATCAACATTCAGGTCATTGTATCTCATTGTGACCTGATTATTCATGTGTGTGCACGCTTTCCTGGCTGTGCTCATGACTTTCATATATTCCAGAGATCATCTATAAGGTGATATCTTGAGCACCTCAACCCTGGGGAAGGATGGCTGTTGTGTGAGTTAAATGACTGACAGGGTTACAGCTGTTCATTGCTATCACCGGTCTAGGTATAGGATATGAAACATGCCAATCCTATTGATACCTGTGTGCCTTGTTCTTGTGGTGACAGTGCTGCCATCCGCCAACGGGCAGGATTTACCATGCTTTTGTTAACAGTTATTCTTATTGGGATGGTTGTGCATATGTTGTCAACTAGGTGATTTTCTAATTTGTGAGGGAGCATTGCAATGTCTGTTTTCCAATGATGTTGGGATGTTGAGCAAGTGCACACATTGGCTCACACCTATCTTTGGGATATTGAGTGGCTGCACCAAGAGCATGGATCTTTTATGACTAGTATGGTTGATCAGCAGGAAGGTATGGTGGTAACAGGCATTGTTAAATGGCCACATTATAATGTGCCCATCACCCTCTATAATATATTCCTGAACCACCTGCACAGGTGTATGTGCAATACTATTTGTTTCAATATCTGGCCTCCATATTGTGAAACAGCTGGACTCTCTCATGTGCCTTTTCCTCTCTGTCATGGCTTGCCCTCCTCCCTTTCTGGTTTATGGGTAGGATTCAATGTTGTGAGTCTCTGTGTATGGCCCTAGCTCACTCTCTGCCCCCTCTGTTCAGCCATGTTCAGTTACCCAGCACCAAGCCTCCCCCCCCTCAACCCCAGTGGCTCTCTGCCTGCTCCATTCAGCCCCGTACACACACACCCCAGCACCCAGCCATCCCCCACCCCCCACCTCCAACCCCAATGGCTTATGTGTGAATGGACTATGTGTGGCTGGGTTCAGGGCCGGGATTTATATATGTGCAGCTTTATATTTGTGCAACTTTATTTACGCTAATCCAGGGGGCATTGTTTGCGAGGCAGGTTTGGGAAAGGGCATTTGGTGGGGTGGGCAAGTAGTAGAGAGAGGTTAAAAGAGCTGTTACGCCCTGGCCCCAGCTCACTCTCTTCCCCCTCCATATAGTCCTGTTCAGTTCCTCTCTGCCCTCTCCTTTCAGCCCCATTCAGTCCATAGAGAGAGGTTGAAAGAGCTGCTAAGCCCCAGTCCCCATACTGCCCCCTCCATTCAGCCCTGTTCAGTTACCCGGCACCCAGCCTTCTCCCTCTCCCCCAGCCATGGTGGCTCTCTGCCTGCTCTGTTCAGCCCTGTTCAGTTCCCCGCCCCCCACCGCCCCCTACCCCCACAACCTTGGTGGCTTTTGTGTATATGAACTATGTGAGGTTGGGTTCAGGGCTGAACTTTATATATGCACAACTTTATATTCCAGAACTTTATTCACATTCATCCCTGGCTCAACTGTGCAAGTGTCAGAACTAATTTTTCAAAGTTTAACAACTCTTGTTATACTTCAGTAAACACCGTTAGTCGATCCAAAGTGAGTGACAGACTGCTCATGCCACATGCGTGTGAATTTGTGAGTCAAAACTCACTACAATGAGGAAGATAATGCCCCGCATTAAATGGTATATCCTCCATATCAGGGTTTCTCCAGTCAAGTACAGGTCCCTAGGTACATAAGCTAAATAATAATAAACAACAGGCCTGCCTGACCAAAACAAAGGACAGCCACACCTGAATTCAGGTTCCTGCAGTCTCTGTGAGTTCCCCGCTCTGACTCCTGTCTGCTGAGGAGTCCTTCCTTCTAACTCCTGGAGTTTCAGCTATCAGCTCAGTAGACTGTCAGAGCCTGGATTCTTCTCTTTCTCTCTTGTCCCAGGAGCCTAATTCCTGGTTCCCTTCAACATTCTTCCTCTGGTCCATTTTCTCTCTAGGAACCTTCCTGCAGGCTGATATAAGCTAAACAGTACTGACACAGCTGAAGTTGTTAGCCTCGTCAGGCCAGGCAATCCAGCTGTCTGGCCTGCGTTGCTACAGAGGCAGGACTAGAGATAATGGACTCAAGTTACTGGAAGGTAGATTTTGGTTAAATATCGGGAAAAACTTCCTAACAGGAAGAACTGTGCGGCAATGGGACAGGTTGTCTAGGGAGGTCATAGACTCTCTCTTGCTAGAGATTTCCAAAAAGAGCCATCTGGCGGGAGTATTGTAGTTGTCATCCGGCATACAAGTGGGGTTGAACTAGATGCTCCTCGAGGTCCCTTTTAATTCTGTTATTCTAACTTCTATTTAAGAACAAGGGTGGGCATAATTGATAGATGGACACAGGAAATGGCCAAAACTTATTTCATGGAAAATTCTGAAAATATAACTTTTTCATTTTGATATTTTTGAATTAGAATCTTTCCCCTTGTTTTTCACACACACACCCCCATGGCTTCCAAAATGACAAATTTCATTTTCCAAACACTGATTTACTGAAACCCAAATAGAATCTTTTTCCTTATTTTTCAATTATTTTTTCATGACTTCCAAAATAATAGATTTCAATAACTGGTTTACTGAAACCCAAACGCTAAGTTTCATTGTTTAGGGACTTTTAGCTACCAACACGCCTTCCCCCATCTACCCTCCCCAAATGCAAAAATATCCGGAAAATAATCCAACGATGAAGTAGAATTTCCAGAAATCTGGTGGGCGTTAGTGTATGGGAAGGCTAGGGAAAGTGTAGATGGAGGGTTTCTGTCAACTGGAAAGAAAAGGAGTCTGCACTGTGCCCCATTTGATGGCACAATTATCCTTTCCCAAGAGATTACTAAAGAGCACTGGGTCCATAAAGCTACATCGTACACCACTGTAATTATTTTTGCTTTTTCTTTATTCATTGTACAGGCTTGCAAGTCTTGACAGTATAGCACAAAACAAACACAGGGCAAAATTTATCACATAAACCAAAGTAGGCAACCGGTAATTACAATCATTTCTCATATCCACCTTATGGAGTCATTATTCCAAATTTGGGCTCTTGGCTCTTAACATAAAGCGCCTGTGTCCTTGCCGCTCTTTTGGCAAAAACTGCTACATGGTAAGAACTATTTTCACTATGATCTCATAGCAAAAAAATCAAATTCCGGATTTGTGGGAGGTTCAGATTTAGATGTATTTTTAAAGCTAGCTGATGCCTAAGAGTAGAATATAATGGGCAGAAAAACACATAGTGTAATATATCTTCAACCCTGGACCCGGATGGGCAAATACGATCTATTGCCAGAATGTCCTTTTACCATCCCTCTAGTATTGCTGACTCCATTGTTTGAAGTCTGAGGCTAGTGAATGCTTTTCTTAGTGAAATGTCAGACAAAGACTTCAAATAACAGGCCCCTCCACAATTGGGAATAAAGTATTTTTAAAAAGGAGAAATTCTATAGGAGGAGGCGACCATCCTTGCAGTCTGCTGGTCAATATCAAGGATGCGTTTCCAAACCATTTGTCTAGCCGCCAATTCTGTATATTGGAGAAAATAGGTTGAGGAAAATCCCAAAAGGGACATCCTCCCCTTTACTCCTTTCCACCAGGGGTCCACCCAATTTATCTTAGCATGTTTTTCTTGTAAACACAATCCTGGAAGTGAAGGATCAGCATAATGGGCAACCTTCAGCCAATAGAAAATCACCCCCAATTAATCCTAGCCAATAATGATACCTGTCCCGTTTCAAGATTTAAAATTGCAGATGAAACAGAAAGAGGAACACCCACCAAGGCCCTTAGCAAATAATTAGCCACTGACTCAAGAATCTTTCCTAAACCTGGGTCCTCAGCCCAAATCTGAGCCCCGTACAGTAACCTAGCAATAAGCTTGGCATCAAAAAATTTAACGCAAGACTTATATGGCCCCCACCGTTGGAATAGAAAAACCTTAAAAGGGTTTGGAGTTCCCTCTGGGCCACCTGTTTCAAACTGGAGACATGTGGTCTCCACGAGCCAGAATAGGAAAAGACAATTCCCAAATACTTTTTAAAACGTACTTGCTCCAATCTATTTTCACCCATAAACCATGTTCTAGGTCGAAGCACTGTAATTACAGTATGAACTGTAATATCGTGACAACATTGATGAGAATATGGGAGTGCTGCTGAAACTATGTTGGAAACCTTACATGAATCTGCCCAGCTCATTAGCGTGAGTGATGAGCAGCAAAGTTTGATGCCTCATGCAAAAGACAACCCCTCCAGCAGCTCAGGAAGAGGTATCTGCCGGATTTGGAGGGAAGAGTGCCACCTACTGAAACCTCATTCATCTCTTTTTTTGGCAAACTTTAAGTGTCCTCAGGTCTTCCCTGGTAAACCGCTGAGCTTGCAAGGCTGACTGCACAAAGCAGGGTAACTTCCAGGTTACAAGATGACCTTTGTCTGACTCGTTTAAGTAGGACTCTTGCACTCTAGTTTCCAAACATATGCCTGCTTGTGTTTCTCTAGAAGATCTTTCCTGCCAGTCACTTCTAAAAGCAGTCACCAGCGAGAGCACAAGATGAACTTTCATATTGCTCAGATTCTTCCTTCATGATTAAAGATTTCCAGCCATCCCAGTTCTTATCAGGAGAGTCCTGATTTTTCTATTGCTTCTTAGCAGGAGAAAGGAACTCCGTCCAGGCAGCAATATGTCTTGAATTTGTTTTTGAATGAGAGAGAGAGAGAGAGAACGAACGAACGAACGAACAGCCACTGTGGCTGCTCCTGATTTCTTCACACTAGGCCTGACCCCCAGTAGTTTCCTTGATGTTTGGGCTGAAACTAAAGTTCAGTACAAATACCAAATTTGATATATTGGTATCTATTTTAACAAAGCAGATAGGAAGCACTATTCACTTCCCATTTCGTTAGTATTACTGAATATTCATTTTGGTTATTTCATCTTCAGTATTATGTGAAATGTGTGATATGTGAAGCACTGCAAGTGCCTTTAGGCGGGGGGGGGGCGCTATAAAAATAAAATGTATTAATTATTAATTATTATTATTATTAATTTGCTTCATTTATTTGGTAGGGAAACAATGTGATGCACAATACCACTAAACAGAACTGCAGAAGTGAACCAAGTACTGAATACCAAATAAACAAAACACTGGAACAAAGCTACCAAATGAACAAATTTGCACATCTGCATCATCAGTGAAAATGTATTCAGATATTCGTTTGAATGGCCATTGAAATATGGAATAGCATATTCATTTCTGCTCTGCTTTCTGGACAAGCATAATGATTGTTAAAAAATAGAATTGTTCATTCGTCATCTCAAATCATTTTATTTATTATTAATAAACATTGCGTGATTTCAGACGTTACGGGGCCCTTTGGCCCCGTACTGAAATCACCGAAATCATTCCCCCCTGGGATCACCCCGTAACGCCATAGCAGACGTGCCGGGGAGATCCCAGCGGGGAATGTGGGAGGGGCGGGGCCGCGCGGCGCAACGTGCAGCCGCACGGCCCCGCCCCCTCCGCGCACCCCGCCACCCGCCCTCTGGGGAGACGGGCGGGCGGTGGGGCCAATGCGGCCGCCGCGTTGGGCCGGAAGCGCCATGGCCCAGGATCCCGCCGGGGATCCCGGGCTGTGGCAACCGGCCAGATGTTACTTTTTTTGGGTCCCCGCTGGGGATCTTTTTGACCACGCTTCCCGGGACATTCCCCCGGCTAGCCCGGGAAGCGTGGTTCAAATTGACCCCTTG
>QEPC01003194.1:4221202-4252076 GCA_003113815.1 Sphenodon punctatus
CCCCCCCCCCCCCCCCCCCCCCAGTTTTATCCCTGGAGAAACTAATAGTTGTCTATAGTTTCATAGACATCAAGTTAACGGGTCTCAAATTCTTTTCTGTTTTCTACATCCAACTTTGTCCGCAGTCTCTCCCCATTGTTGTTCATGGTTGTTGAACTTGTTCATTGTTTGTCCAACATTTTGATGGTTGGTGTCTGGAATTTTGATGGTTTTAAGTTGGCAATCCTACTTGTGATACTTTCCTCCTTCTGATCTACTTTGTCTCCCATGTTTGCAAATGAAGTTGACATCACAACATTATCACCACCGTGTTGGGTCATCTAACCCAATGTCTTGTCTCCTACAGTGGCCAGCTTTGATTGCTTAAGAGCATAAGAACACAATACTGGATCAGACCAATTGTCCATCTAGCCCAGTGTCCTGTCTTCAGCAGTGGCCAAGTTCAGTTGCTTCAGGGCAGTGCACAAACAGGCAAGATTCTGCTACTCCCAGTTCTTGACACTCAAGTGCTCCTCCTTGACCAACTTGACTAATGGCCATTTATACACCATAGGAAACTTTCTGTCTCTTTGGTGCTCATTCCCTGAAGAGCGAGTGATTTTTTAGAATGTAGGCCTATATGTAATTAAATAACTGTCTTATTTAAAACTGCTTGGGGGTGGGTGGGTGTTAATTTATTTATTTTTTTAAAAAAATCTTACTGGGCATTAGCATATCTATGAAAGGAGATTCTACAGGGTCTTTTCTAGATGCTAATGAAGTGATAAGCTGATTCCACTTGCCAAAGCCAGGTATTTTTAGCAGCAGCTGTCCTAGTAGTCACCTCTCCTCCCCAATCTCAGGCTTTTCGCCTGATTCTCCAGATCACAGCTTTATGACAGCTGTAACTGCTCTGCAGAACAGAGGTTCAAGAGAGCAGACTGCTATCTGGCAGATTGGACATTTCCTGAGCTCTTCTTCATAACATCCTGATTCATGTTGAGAGAATGACAAGAGTCACCAAATGGCACTGTTCTGCATAGTTTCAGAACTGCTGTCGGAGTATTTAACGTCTACGTTTAGCTACTGTCTGAGTTCCCCAGAATGTCTGCAAAACTTAAACAAAAACAAAAGCAAAACAAAGGAAAAACTTCCACTTACTGGTGAAATATGCTGCATGAATAGCATCTGAGAAGAAAGGACTGAGAGCAGAACTAACAAAAGGCTTCTCTCCCTGCAGCTTTGGGAAACGTTCTGTGTACTCTGGGTCACACTTACAGACTGAGTCATGAAACTGTTCTCACTTGCACTGACAGTGGGTCCTCCATACATCACCCCTTCCTAGAGAGGACCAGACTTTTCCATCGAAAGATGGTCTTTGGATAAGGAAAATCCTAGATGGTTTTCCAATTTGCTTTTCAAATATTAGAACAAAATATTTGTGCCACAAACCAGGTACTCCAGAATTGTCCCACTGAGGCCCAGAGGGAGTACTCTGGTTTGTGGATCATGACTGTAGCTGTTTCTATTTTAAAACAAAACAATACCCCACCACCACCCTTAAAGCACGAAATCCTATTTTCTTTTCCTATTTTTAAAATACTTCATTAAATAATAATAATAATAATAATAATTGGGGGTAAACTTTTGAAAAATTGCCAATATTGAACTAATTATTTCCCTACAAAAACAGTTCCTTGAGGGCCTTTTTAGACAAGCAGGATTTTAAACACATGGCTCTTGGATACCTGCGTGGGGGCGGGGGGGCTTTAGACACTCCTCCGTGAACCGGAAGTCACCCAGGCACCATTATAAACAGCGGCGCTGGGTGACTCCTGGGTGTTTTGAGACGTGGCGTAGTACAGACCTCAATTATTGATGAATTACTGCGCCGTAGGGATGGGCGAACGCAGTTCAGAGTTCGGACCAAACTCGATCTGTTCGGTCAACCGAACCGAACTTCTGAACCGAACTCAAATTTCAAACTGAACCGAACCGAATTTCCGAACTCCGTTCTGTTCGCCCATCCCTAGTGGCAAAACACACAAAAAAACCTGGTTTTGAATGGCCGAACTTGGTTCGGAAGTTCTGAATTCGACCGAACTCGGTCTGTTCGGTTGACCAAACCGAACTTCCGAACCGAACTCTAATTTCAAACCAAACCAAATTTCTGAACTCGAATTTCAAACCGAACCGCATTTCCAAACTCCGTTCTGTTCGCCCATCCCTACTGCACTGCTTGTAAAAAGGCCCATCTAAAAAGTTTAATTAATTTTCAGATTTTAGTCTTTTGTATTCCCTCCCCCCTCCCCCGAAATTCTCAGTTTTCTTCCTCTAGGGATTATTAAATACTTCACCTGGGTTATTGCCTATAATTGGTCAAATATACATCTTGGAATTTAGAATTAAAATCTTGGTATTTCCAATAGTCTTCCCAAAAAAATTGAAATTAAATTTCTGCCCATAACATCTACTGCATGGTGGATAATAGCACTAATCTAATCCCTTCCTGGTGTCCAGACATAGAACCACTAGACTGCAAAGGGGCAAGGGCTTTGCCATCTCTCAACTCTTGAAATAAACAATCTCCAGAGACATATAAATATAATAAATACCCCAGCTCCTTAAGTAGAATCACATTATTTTTATTCAATAACTTTGAAGGTGCAATAATATCAAGAGTGCCTTTCCCTCTGCTCATGTGTAACATGTGCCCCCTTGCCTCCATTCTCTCTTTTTCTAGTTGCAGTAGTTTTCCAGCTGGTAGAGGGAACAGGTGTTATGGCAACATTGCTCCACAATTCCTCGCTTCATCTTCAGATAATCCTGCTGTTTGAATGACAGTTCCTCCACTTCGTTCTCTAGAGCCCCATTTACTGCCAGGAAAGAAACAAATATAGGTTTAAAATTCCCTTTGCATATTGTATCTTAGCTGAGGCTGCTCTTTATACTAGGACCCATGGCCAGACAAGTTTCTTGGGAAAGAGGAAGAAACAGCACACACTTCCCCATTCTAATTCTTGTCAATATTCAGCGAAACCATGTTCATTGCATTTATTTCCCCATTAATAGGGCAGAGGCCTGTGCAGAACTGTCAAAGTGCTAGGGGCTCCCACAGAGATCTCCTCTGCTTAGCAGCTTTGGGATTCACTAAGACCCTGTACCCCTTCTGCCTTTTCCCAAGGCAGGTTCAGAATCTCTTGTGGTTGCTAGTTCAGTTGCCACTCTGCAGCCCTTTCACTCTCACCAGGGCTCCCTGTCTCCCGCACTGCCTGCCCTGGGCTTCCCAGGCCCTTGCTGGTCTAAAGTCATGCTCTTCATGGGATTCCACAGGCTCCTTCCCCTCTGCCTTTAAGCATGCCACTGTCTCCCCCATCCTCAAAAAGCCCACCCTGGACCCATCTGACCCCTCTAGTTACTGGCCAGTCTCCCTCCTTGCCTTTGCCTCAAAGCTTCTGGAACGTGTTGTCTATTTCCCGCTGCCTGGACCTCCTCTCTGCCAACTCCTCCCTGGACCCTCTCCAATCCGGCTTCCGCCCACTCCACTCTACTGAAACTTCCTGGCCAAGATCACCAATGATCTACTTGTCGCCAAATCTAAGCACCACTACTCCATTCTTGTCCTCCTTGACCTCTCTGCTGCCTTTGATACTGTTGACCACTTACTCCTATTGGACTCGCTTCACTCTCTGGGCTTCCGTGGCTCCATCCTTGACTGGTTCTCCTCCTACCTCTCTGACCGCTCCTTTAAAGTCTCACTCCCCGAGTCAAACTCCTCCTCCCTCCCCCTCTTGGTTGGGGTCCCCCAAGGCTCTGTCCTTGGCCCTCTCCTCTTCTCTATTTACACCCTGTCCCTTGGCAAAATTATTGCCTCCCACGGGTTCCAATATCATCTCTACGCAAATGACACCCAACTCTATCTTTCTACCCCCTCTCTCTCCTCTTCTGTCCACTCACGCCTCGTCAACTGCCTCTCCGACATCTCTGCCTGGATGTCCCGACGTCAGCTCAAGCTCAACATGGCCAAGACCAAACTCCTCATTTTTCCCCCCTCCCCTTCCTCTCCCTCTAACCTGTCCATCTGCATCGATGGAGTCACCATCCATCCTGTTCTCCAAGCCCATAGCTTGGGCTTCATCTTTGATACGCACCTCTCTTTTAAACCTTACATTGACTCTGTGGCCAAATCCTGCCGATTCGCCCTCCATAACATTGCTCGGATCCGCCCCTTTCTCTCTACCTCCTCAGCCCAAACCCTTGTTCATGCCATGGTTATCTCTCGTCTGGATTACTGCAACCTCCTTCTCGGTGGCCTCCCTCGCTCTCACCTGTCCCCCCTTATCACAATCCAAAAGTCCACTGCTAAGGTCATTCACTCTGCCCGTCGCTTCGACCATGTGTAGCCTCTCCTCTTCTCTCTTCACTGGCTCCCCCTTCCTGACGTATCCTGTTTAAACTCCTGGTTTTCATGTTCAAAACACTGCATAACCAAGCTCCCCCTTACCTCTTGGACCTAATCTCCCTACACACTCCTGCACGCGCTCTCCGCTCTTCCTCTGTCCCCTCCCTCACTCTCCCTCGTTTCTNGCCTTGCCCCCTCCCTCCGCTCCTTCAAATCCCTCCTCAAGACCCACCTTTTCCTCGCCGCCTTTCCCAATGCCTGCTAGTTGTTCCCCGTATACTTACTGTCTGCCCTCCTCTGCAGACTGCTGCTACTGACCTGATTGTAACCAAGCCATGCACACGTGCCTGAGACTTCACATCCACTTGAATGTTTGTTTGTCTTCTCCCCTGTCTCCCACTGTCCCCCCTCCCTGTCTCCCCCTCCTTGTCTTTTAGATTGTAAGCCACAGGCAGGGACCACGTCTATTGTATGTTTCTGTAGAGCACCAAGTTCATGACTGGCGCTATATAAATGTTAATAATAATAATAATTCCTGAACCCCATTGCCCTTTCCCTAGGTGGGTCACAGTTCCCATCCAACCTTTGCAGCAGGGTGGTTCTGAGCTCAGGCTCCAGGAGCTTTTCACCCTGCTGTCACTAACAGTGAGGTGGTCAGCTCTGTCACCGCCTGCAACCTACACCCTTTAAGGTTGCCAGCTCATCCATCCCCCTACAACTTCCAGAACCCCTTGCCCCCCAGGGCAGGGGGCAGGGCTCTCACCAACCTCCCCAGCAAGGTGGCTCCAAACTACCTCTAGGAGCTCTTCACCCCACCGTCTCCAAGTACGGTGTGGTTACTGGTTCAGTCACCCCCCTGTAACCTTCACACCCTTCGAGGATGCCAACTCATCTACCTCCCTACATCTACTAGGCTACAAGCTCAATCGCCCCGCTGTAGCCATGCTAGTATTCAGGCTACTTACTTACTCAATCATGCCCCTGTAGTTCCTTTGGAATTGTAGGCTCAATCACCCCCCTGCAACCCTCTCAGTTTGCTGGCTCTATTGTCCCTCTGCCCTCCTGAACCCCTTTATCCCATCTTTGGTCACACTCAGGGCTCCCACCACCAGCAGGGTGGCTCCAAATGACCTCAAAGAGCTTTTCACCCTGCTGTTTCCAAGCTAACAACTCTCTGGCTAGATTTGGACTTCATTTGCTCTTAAACCCCAGCAAGGTCACGTGATTGCCCCCCTGGTCACATGACCTCCTACTTCTCACTGGGCCCCAGCTTAACCATTTCACTGCTGGCTCAGACTCACTAGCAGAGTGCTAACACACTGTGGGCCTCATCCTGCCATGACTCATCTACAGCACTCTGCTACAGTATTTAACAAGAAATAGTCCACTGCAGAAACATGTTTATTAAAAATTACAGCTATGTACAGACAAAAATCAAGAGAATTAAAGTGCTTTCAGAGAACCATCTGCCGGCTTCTTAACATCTGAAGTGATTATTTTATTTATTTATATAAAGTTTATATCCCGCCCCCTCCTGTTTGACAGCAACTCCAGGAAGCTTATCATTTTTGTAAAATAGATAAAATACAATAAAACATAAAACTTCAATAATATTAAAAAACCACAAATAGGTATCCCATAAAAATAAATCCCACCCTCCCCAGGAATGGAGGAGTTGCAACACTTTAAAGTTATTACAGGGCAGCTGAAAACTACATTCTTTACCTACAAGTAAATAGATATTGCAAAGTACTCAGCATATATTCTAACCCAAAAAAATGCTTCAGCATCCCCAAGTCTGTTCAGCTAATTAAGACTGCCTTTAACACTCCAACCCCCAGCTTGGTATGATCCTCAACAGGATGTCTTATAAGTAGAGAGGATTTATACACTATATTCCACAGTATACCTAGACACAAACAGCTATACACTTAGTTAATACTGCACGGTTCTGCACTTCCATCGAGTTTCTCCATGCCACTTTCTAGCCAGCATTTTAAGTCCACCCAAGTTTAGTGAAAGCCAGGTTTGATTATTTTTAAAAAAGGTCTGGGGTCTAGTTGCTTCTTGAAGGGCTTATCCCTCCTGGGTAGACAGGCTTCATCTAGAGTATTCTTTCCAACCCGTACTAACTGAATCAAGTTAGAATTTTTGGATGAGCAACCAGATATTGATGAGACATCCTTACCGCACTCAGGCCCACCTTGCTCAGAGACCTAGAAAAAAAGAAAGTCACCACACTTGTGTGGCAGTGCACATTACCTCTAGGCTACTGAGCCAGCCAGACTGTACTAGCATCTCCAATAAATAAGCCACATTGTAAAAGCTAGAATCCTGCTTAGAACTCCCTCCACTATCCCGTTAGTAATATTAAATATCATCCAATTGAAATACCCTCCCCACCCCCTTCCCAGTTACCCGCAGCAGTCAAAAAGCTTTGGCACCTTTTATAGAATTGCACAGAACAATTCAAGGTAGAAGGCAAGAGTCTTTTTGCAACTTTTATGCAAAAAAACCAAGACAACCCTGAAAATTCAGCCAATCAGACTAAAAACAATGCTCTAGCAACTGGTATAGAAAGCATAGCATTTCATGCCATTTGAAGCATCTTTGTTATAGTCCTCAGCATTAATGTCCTCACACTTCATGGTTGGGGAATTGTCATTTCTTGAACTGCTGGGGGAGACTCATCTTCTCTTACAAGCATCCATGTAGACGCCAGAATCATTCGACTCTAGGGACTTTATGGAGGGCGCAGGGCGGGGTCTCTATCCAAGATTAGCTGAACCTATTTCTTCCTTCACCTTTTCCTTGGAAAGCTGGTCTTCAGAGAAGCCTGGAGGACTTGTTCTGGAGGTTCAAGGTAAGCCAGTGCCCATTTTTCACTGATAAGAGACTCTGCTTCCCCATGACGCCATGGATGGGAATGTTGGATCAGGATAATAACCCAAGACATGGGATGTCTGTAGTGGTAGGGATTTAATGCCATAAGAGAAGTAAGGTGCTAGGGGAGTATGCCGTTTCATAGGAGTTCATGTCAAGTTTGTTGGCACCAGATTTCTGCACAGGAGCAACAAACCATCTCTGGGGAGGATTCTGCCTCTTCGTTCTGCTGTGGCGAGAGAATGTCATTTGTCTGTGGCGCAGTTCTCTCACCATTAGAGAATCGAGCTGACGGCAAGCTTTGACAAACTGTTCCTGGAAAAATGGTTGCACACTGTACCAGGCTCCTGGGACAATCTGGTGCGATCTAGGAGAATCTGTGGGAGATGGAGTTAATCTGTCACTTTCTGAAGCTGTGTACATGGAGTCATAGTTGTCTTTTGCAAAATGGATTGTGGTCAATTTTAAGTCAGTATTTTGATATGCAGTACAGCCATTAATTGAGTTTTGAGGAAGTTAAACATCTGGGGCTTTGACAAATTATTCAGATCCTCAACCCCATCTTCAGTTACCTCCACAATATGAAGTTGAGGTTGATACTTGTGCAAAGACTGCACAAATCTGAGTATTATTGTCATTAGCACTTTTATTATTCATCAGTTACAGTTTCCTGAAGGAGATCTCCTGCCTCATCCAGGGGGCGCTGGTGTTGGGGATTTCAGGGTGAACATACACCTTGTTTCCTTGCATGTTGTTGTCTACTTTGTCGCAGGTCACCCACTTGCTCCCCTGGAAGTGCCAGTGATTGGGATCCACCAATACCACTTCTACAAATGCATTGTAATGGGCTGTAGGGTTGAGGTTGGTGATGTAAAGCTCAGGAAGGGAAACATCCTTCTGTTGCTGCCTCCTCTTTCTGGGGTCTCTCAGCAAAAACATGCAAGCAGGTCGTCAAGTCCTCTGCATAATCAGGACCAGCAATATGAGTCTGTCAGGGAAGGACTCCAGCGGGGTGCCTCTACAGTACTATCAACCATGACTCTCTCCCAAAGCAGTACACCATGGGATAGCACCCCAGGATGCCCACTGCAGCACTTCCCAAACTTTTGCCTACATGATCCCATTTTGTGACTTAAATAATAATCTCCGGACACTAAAAAAAGCCATGAAAAGTACTTTATTTGTAAATGTGCAATATGATAATCACAAATTCACTAATTCATGATTCATTGGTTGTCACAGAGTATGGAGCATATTGAACCTGTCGAGGTGGTGGACCAGTTAGGTTGGTCCACCCCTGGAGCCAATTGGATTCCGGTACTCCAGTGCTTAAGCGTCTGCACTACCTGACAATAGCATTCCAGGCATAATTCAAGGTGCTGGTTTTGACATATAAAGCTCTAAACAGCCTGGTCCCTACGTATCTAAAGGACTGCCTTCTTCCCTATGTCCCTCTGCAGCCCCTAAGATTAACTGGGGATGCCCTCATGCACGTTCCATCATTGGTCCACGTCTATATGACCCAGGCATGCATAGAGGCATTTTCAGTGGCTGATCCATGACTTTGAAACTCCCTTCCCTTAGACGTTTGCTTAAGACCTAGCCTGGACATCTTCCAGAGGCAGTTTAAGATGTGTTAATTTAACAGGCAGGGGTAGATACTAGATTCTGGGGTGGTGGGGGTTTATTAGTGTTTTATGGTTTTTATTTTATATATATATATATTTATGATGATGTGAGCTTCCCTGAGCTTTCAGGAATAGGGCGGGATAGAAATTGAAATTAAATCAATAAACTGGTTAAGTGACTTGAATGAGGTCTACAGAGAGTATGGTTTCCATGTTCGTTCCAAATGCAAGAAGAGATGGAGATAAAATAGTTCATATCTCTTTTATTGCACCAGCTATTGGCTTCCCCTCATTATATTTAAATGTGTGAAATAATAACTTCACCCCCTCTCAAGTGATTGCTTCCATATATATACCTGGCCTGCTTTTGCTCATTCTGTACTTAACATGCCTGAAGAACGACCCCTTGATTGTAGACTTTCACCAACAGTAGTTGATCCAATAACAAACACTCTCTGAACTATTTTGTCTCCATCTTTTAAAGAAGTAAGAATTCACTTTGCTTTAATTTTATTAACTGCTTATCAAGCTAATCAAACCTGGATTTGGACTTTAAATTCAATCAGATTTTTACAGAAGTCAAAGTTTGTACAAACATTCTCAAGCTGTTAAGTAGAAATTGATGATTTGCAAAGGGAAACAAGCCTTTGAATTCAAACTGTGAGTCAGCTACGCCTGAATAGTTTCAGCCTACATTCTTGTTCCCAGAAGTGCTTTTTGGAAGGTAATTAACTCCTAACTCACTTTAACCTCCTCAGTGTTCCCATGAGAAGGGAGAGTTCCCATGAGGAGGGAAGAGGCAGAGAAGTTGGGTTAAATTGGGGAGGGAGGCTTCAACTTCTGACCAAACTATCATGTGCACTGGAAGGCCAGAGGTGAGTGCCATCACATTAACCCTTGGCATGTCTAAACTCTCTCTCCCTCTCACATTTCTATGAATGAAAACATCCTCTCTGCCTCATTGACTACTTATATTCCAACTCCCCCTGCCTGCAGTTCCCTGTAAGTTTAGATCAGTCAGAGCTATTTATCTCCTTCTTCCTCCTGCTTGTGGGAACTAATATGGAGCAAAATAGTTGCTCTAGAGAAACTGCTTGTGAGAACAAGCTCTTATTTTAAACGTTCTTTCCCACTGAGCAGAATGGTGCTGCTAATATCTCAATAGTACTCCCAGAGGGCTGCTGGAAAAATATTGAGTCATGTCATTGTATCATCATTTCCTTTTTCCAAATAGCTTGCTGCGCAGGCGCTGCCTTTTCCTACAGGCCTCACTGGGATGAGAAGTACCTTATTGTGTGAATGTATATGTATGGGAAGCACATTACTTAGCGAGTTACTGTTTTAAAAGCTGTAGTTTTAAAAATGAAAGAAGACTAGTTAAAGTGGAGATGAGCCAAGCCAAGGGGAAAAGAGAACTTGATTTTAAGTAGATGTCACAGATTGGCTACCCCAGCCCCTTTGGAACTCTGGGGATAAACTGAGCAGAGCAGCAAGTGATTTCAAAGTACCTCGCAGGCAAGCTTCCCAACTGTCGTCCTGATGTCTTTCTCAGCAGTTCCTTTGCTGTTCAGCTGTCTCTTCCAGGCTTGTCCGTGTTCCCTTCTCGGCTCGCTGCTGGCCAGATCTCCCAGAGTTGTCCCTCAGGCTTTCTGAAGCTCCTCAGTTTCCCTGGCAGACTCCCAGCTCTCCACAGCTCTGAGTGGCAGGTCCTTGTTAATTACCGGCTGCGCTTGTTCATTTCAAAGCTGCTCTCTGCTGCAGGTGTCAGTTACAAGTGGCTGCTGTACTCTTCTCAGCTGCAATCTGCAGCCTCAATCTTGACTGTAGGGCTGTTTTCTGGCCTCCTAACTGAATGAGGGTCCCTCCAATCCTCCCCACAGGTATCTGACTCTCACCCAGATCCCCGTGCCCTCAGCTCTTCCTGGGTTCATCAGCTCCCTCACACCAAGCTGCTTCCCGCTGCTCTCTGTGCTGACCTCTCACAAGCAGTCATTCTCCAGGTGCCTCCTTCTTGCACCTTGCTAGACTTTGCTCACCCTTGGCCTGCACTCTGGGTTCACCTTGCTCTTTGGGAGGCTGCCTGTCACTGATCCAGGTGCTCAAGCATGGTGGCTGCAGTCAGCTCCTTGCTTCTCCAGCCCACACCGGATCCAGACGTTTCTCCCAGGAGCTATCTTCTGCTCCTTGGGATTGAGCCAGTCCCACCTTCCTGCCAGCCCAGATTTTCTGGCCTGCACAAGCTGTCTCACTCACTGGCCTCTCACACCCGGACCAGGTTTCCTTGTAAGTTGTTCCCAGCCTGTTGTTCACCGGGCCTTGATTAACCACGTTACTGGCCCTGATCTCAAAGGGCCTGTGTCCTGGAACAGGATGGCCACAGCCACCCTGTTACAGCAGGGTAAAATGAAAGTCTTTTCATATTCATGGATAACTTGCATATTCATTCCCACACAAATGACGATTCAAAGTCATCGTCATGACTGTTGAGAAATTCACATCTTGATTAATTTGATTAGTTCATGTTTGCTATTTCAGTAACTTTAGTATTTGGATATTCGGTATTTCATTTTCTTCAGCGGTACTAAAGAAAAGGTAAAAAAACAGATGTGCTGGTGGTATGGCAGCTACCCGGCCCGGGCCAGGCAACTGCAGCAGCCGTTCTCTGAGTCGGCAGGTGGCACTGAACAAACATGCCTACCTCCGGGAGAGCCGTCCCACCACCTGCACAACCCAGGTAGAGGTGGGGCCACGACAGACATTCAGGCAGCTGGCCCTGCCCCCGCTCCACTCCAAGTGCCCCAGCAGGGCAGCCCCCGTGGCGGGGATTGCAGGGCCAAACAGACATGTTGGCCCTCGTGAGCAGCTCTTGGTACAGAATGAGCACCCAGGATCTTCCAGAGGATGCATTCTGGGCCAGATGCCTACCCACCCGGGGCAGCCATGAGCCAACATCTGGCGGGGGGAAGGGGGGGAAATAAGCATGCAGATGAATCCCCTGCCCAGTGGGCCATACCAGGCCAGCATCACATCTGTTTTCACACAATATAACCAAAATACCAAACAAGAAGTAACCAAAAGGAATATTCAGAACCACACATGAAATGGGAAACCATCAATATCACTTTGTATTCATTTTGTTTAAATGGATATGAATCTGGTAGTCTTACCAAATATTCATTTCCTCCCAATTCAAGGGCTTCAAATGATGGTGAATAAAACACCATGTTCTTGGGACAATTTTCGTAGCAACTTGGTGGATTAGCGTCCGCATAGCATCTGATCAGTCGTGTCCAGCAGAGCTGTTCCGGGTGGTGAGAGGTCTGGTCAGTCCCGCCTGTCTCCGCCTGGAACCCAATTCATCCAAAGTCTGCTGTGACGTGTTTTTGGCATGCTTTGCAGATAAAATCGCTCACATTGAACATGACTTTGACGCCACCATTTTGGGGGCAGTGGCAGAGCAAAGGGTTAGGAATGCTCTGTCTGGTCAGAGTTTGTGGGATGAGTTTCAATCGGTGACACTGAATGATGCGGCGGATGTGCTGGGGTATATTCAGGTCAAAATTTGTGAACTAGGTCCGTGCCTGTCCTGGTTGGTGAAGGCCACCAGGGAGACATTGGGGCCAGTGCTGGTGGGGGTGATCAACGCCTCCATGTGGTAGGGCAGGGTGCCGGACTGCCTTATGGAGGCAGTGGTCTGACCCCTTCTCAAGAAGTCATCACTTGATGTGGATGTCCCGGCAGCTTTCTTGATCCCTCACAGTCCATTTTTCACCCGGGTTATGGCACGGAGACTGTGCTTGTGGCCTTGGTTGATGATCTTCTGGTGGAACTAGATAAGGGTCATATGACCCTGCTGGTTTTACTGGATTTATCTACAACTTTTGATGCCATGAATCATGAGATGTTGGTGACTCGCCTGTGGGACCTGGCTGGGGTATACTGTACCATTTTACAGTGGTTCTGTTCCTACCTAGCAAATAGATGTCAGCGGGTAGTGCTGGAAGCCTGGGGAGGCTTCCTGCAGGACCGCTCCCCATAACACCGGGGGTGGCCGGAGGCCATGCCAGAGGTGCGTGTTGGGGGCATGGCTTTAAGGGGCACAATCAAAGGGGCCTGCCCTTTGGTCATGCCCCTTCGGTTGGGCCGGGAGGTTGGGATGAAGGGGTCGCTGGTGGAATTACCTAATGCAAGTTTCGTACTGGTAAAGGTTATGAGGAGGCCTCCTTCTCCCTCCGGTGAGAGAGGGGTGGAGAGGGAGGACATCCCCTGGTGGCAGCAAGGGATATAAGAAAGTTTGGCTTGTAATATGCTCCCTGGTGTAAGCAGGGCGCAGTGTGATGTGTGATGATAACAGTAGAATGAGCATTGGGATATGTTAGTTATGTATATTGTATATTGTTAGAAGTAATTATTAGTAGAATGTTAAATTGGATTGTAGTTTTTCTTTGTATTGTGGTGTACTGTAGTGGTAGGTTTCCCCTGTGTGGGATAAAGACCCAATATTGTACTTATATATTGATGTTAGCAGCCTCGAGCCGCCTTGGGTTGGGAGAGTGTGGTGTATAAATAAAAAGTGTAATGTAACGTAATGTACTTCATCCCCTGGGGGGCCTCCCATTCGGGGTCCTGCAGGGTTCCATACTGTTCCCTCATTCAATGTACGTATATTCACTATGCAGCCAGTGGGGGAGGTTGTTCCTAGTTGTGGAGTTCGCCGACATCAATATGCTGATGACACCCAACTGTACCTCTCCTTTTCAACCAACCCAGGCCTGCAGTCTCGTTACTGTCCCGGTGTCTGGCTGCAGTGGGAAACTGGATGAGGTTGAACTGATTGCAAATCAATCCCAACAAGACAGAGGTGATGCTTGTGAGCGGGGTCAATGGTCTGGAGGAGGGAGAAACTCCCATGATTGGAGGTGGGTCCACCCTCCATTGGTTTCTCAGGTGTGGAGACTGGGGGTGCTCCTGGATTCACAGCTCTACCTGGTTTTACAGGTGTCGAATGTGGCCAGGGGTGCCTTTCACCAACTACATCTGGTGAAAAGGCTCCATCCATATGTTTTCAGACTCCGATCTCGCCACTATCATCCATGCATTCGTCACCTTGAGGCTGGACGACTGTAATCCTCTCTATGTGGGTCCGGACCCATGGTGATGGTCCGGAGGTTGCAGCTGGTGCAGAATGCAGTAGCCCGCCTGCTTACTAGGATTGGCCACCTGGAGCATATTACACTGGTGCTCCGAGCACTGCACTGGCTTAGAGTCTTCCGGGCCCAATTCAAGGTGCTGGTTTTGACTTCTAAAGCCCTATATGGCCTGGGCCCTGCCTACCTGAAGGACCACCTCACTCCCTGGGCCCCTGGGTCATATGGGGCACCCTCCTGGAAGTTCCACGTTATCGGCAGGTTAGGACTAACAGGTGGGCATTCCAGCGCTGTGGAACTCACTCCCGGTGGAGATCCACCTCAGCCCAGATCAGCAATGCAAAACATGGTTATTCCACCAGGCATTTGGGGAGGGGGATATGGGGTTGTTGGGTTGGGTGGAATTTCTTTTTTCACAGTTATGGATTTTATTATTGGTATATTGTTTTAATTATTTATTCATTGTTGTATTATTTATCAGTATTTGCTGTTTAATTGTTGTTAACCACCCCGAGCTGTCATTGGCAGGCGGGGTGGGATATAAATATATTAAATAAATACATAATACATCACTTGAAGTCTTGATTTAGAAAACCCTTTGTTTAAAAAAAGAAGACGCTATTGGTCACTTAGGAGTTCTAGGCTTGATACAAGAATCCGTGCATGAAATTCTGTGGTCTCCGCTATTCAGAAGTTCAGGCTAGATCAGTGACCAGTGCCACCCTTCCACCCAGCATCTTGCCTGCATGATCCCACTCTGAGATATAATCCTGTGACCCCAGATGGCAGCAAAGATGTGCAAAGTATATCCTAGAGCAGTTGAGATAGCAACCCCATCGGCAGATGGTGTGACCCTTCTTGGGATCATGACCCATGTTTTGGGACCCTGGAGGAAATGATCATAATGACTTTTGGGGGCCTTAAAATATTATAGCAAACTTACCTAGTGGTTGCTCAATGTCTCGTCTGGCTTTGGGGTAGTAGAAGAAGCCCCGTTCTCCACACACCAAGTAGAGTGCCTCCACTAGATGAGAGCCACATAGGTGCTGATTGGCAACAGCTTCGCTGACACTGGGAGCAGAGACAGCTAGGAGGGCTAGGAGGGTGAGTGATCTGATCCAGAGAGCCATGGTGAGAAAGGTGAGGCCTAGGAAAGGCAGAGGGAAGGAGTGGGGGAGGTTATACTAGACTTAGGTCACTTGGAGACTTACTAATATCCTTTAATTACCTTAGAATGGAATTCTCTTCAAAGAGGTAAACAGGCCTCTCTAGAAAGCGCAGCAAATTGTGAAAGAAAGGAAAATTTAGGATTCCCAGTAGCAGGAGCCTTACACTAAACAAAACAGCTCATAACTCGTTGTGTATTGAGGCCGAAATGAATACACCTTTTCATATTCACGTAGCTAATTTGCATTTGTTCCCACAAATGACTTTTCCAATTTACAATTACAATTGTGAAATTCCCCTTTGTTTCTTTGATAGCTTTACTTCAGTGGCCCTTTTTACATGGGCCACAGCTGCTTGTGCGGTGGGTGTGCGCGCTGTAGCGTGGGTGACACATGGGTGCCAGTACACACAGATGCACCCCCACCGCCCACGCACGGAGCTACCTCCGTTTCCCCCAGTTTCTCTGTGAGTGCGGATGCATGGGGGGGTGAGTGCGGATGATCTTCATACCAATAGTGTTCTCCTGCTGTGTGCCTGGGGGTAAATCACTTCTGCTGACTGAGCTTTTCTTTCCCTTCCCACCCATTGTGTGTCTTGTCTATTTAGATTGCACCAGGAACAATGGGTGAAAACAGACATGATGCTAAGTTAGCTAACTCCACTTTAACACCGTTTTAACATTTCCTATGTATGTTACAGGGCTGTATTGGTGCCCTGTGCAGCCCTGCAACATGCATAAGAAATGTTAAAGTGGGGTTAGTGTCATGTCTGTTTTCACCCAGTGTCTTACTATGGATCAGGCTTTCAAAAGAAGTCCACTCTAGAGCTGAAACAAATATCCATGAAAACAAATATATCTGCCATATTCACGCTATTCAGACCAAACCTGATGAAGTTAATAAACAGCTAACCACTCCCATTTTGGTTATTTCGGTTCTGTTATTTGGTGGTTTTGTTAACGTTGTTTTGGCTTTACTAGCACCATTGCACATGTGCAGTTGCCGAAATGACATAACAGAAATAGAAGAATTTCTAACTGTAATAGCAAAATAAAATACTAAAATAATGAACTGGAATATCCAAATAAGCAGATATGCAAATATCAATTTTGGATGCAGATATTATTTGGATATTTGAAGGGCTATCTGAAAATACAACTAATACCCATCAATAAAATAATCTACTGTTCATTTCAATTCTTTTTAGCTTCCATTTTCCTGGCATGCTAAGCTGGCGATAAGCCACACAGTGGGAGCTGGGTATTTTTGGAACTCTGGCCCTTATTTTGGGAACTGAGGATTGGTTTAAATCCTAGCTGTAAGCATACAGAGCCTATCAACATGGAGTCCTGAGCCTTTTGCTGCTCGTGTAATAAAATTTAGATATCCATATAAAACCCATGTAATCTACAAAGAGAACACCTAGCTAATCACTGAGTGGAGAGGAGCAGGTCCTGAACCCCATCACCATAGAGGACTGAATTCAATAGTTCTATGCATAGTAGCACCACTGCATATCAGTATGGGGAACATTAATAGGGATGGGACTTTGGGCAAAATCTCGGTTCTCTGTTTTATTGGTTCTCAGTCATCCCTTTATCGGTTCTATTGTATCTATTGGTATTGAATCTTTAACATAGTGATTTTCACCATTGACTTCAATGGGGAAACCACAATGTTAAAAATCTGACCAAAAAAAGCAATGCAAAAGAACCGATATTGCCAATACCGAGAATTATCAGTATTATCGGATTAGAACCTAGAGTGTCATTATCGGCCACTCTCGGTTCTTGGCAATACCAAGAGTCCCATCCCTAGTGAACAAGAACTCTCTTGTGCACCATAATAAATGAAGTACTAAATAAACCCAAATACCGGAACAAGGTAAACAAAGTAATTGAAATTCTGAAATGAAGTAACTGAAATAACCAAAACTAATGTCCAAATCCAGAAATGAAGACGGATAAGAATAGTGCATCATATCCACTTAATTAAAATGGATTCAAAGCAGTCATATTCATTTGCTTCAGATATGTTTCAGCACTTCTTAAAACAGATCATCCTTAACCTTAAATATGTGAGAGGAAAAACATGGGTAGACTCTTCCACTTTACAGTGCCCATCTGCACCATACAACATCACAAAACCAACACCGCACTAGTGCCAGAGGCCAAATGCACAAGTTCTGGCAGATCGAGTTGTAGTGGGGAATGTACTAAAAGTAGAATGTCTGTATGAAGCTTGAGGCTCGCTGGCTCAGCTGCCTGGCAAAGACAGCTCTTCCCTGTACAGTGAAGAGAGGACCTCATTCTCTAGTGCACTACTGCACTGGTTCAAAATTTCTTGAAGTAACAGAACACCATCAACATTTCCCATGGGCCACCAAGCATGCTGTGGCTTGTACATGCTCATTGTTGGCTAGCCTTGGCTGTACAAGGTGGGCAACTTCAACCCCCACTGGTGCCATAGCCATCTTGGGAAGGAACAAGGGGATGAGGGCCGACTGCAATGCATGCATTCCAGTTCTCTGGACTTCCCCACTGCTAAAGAAGTCAGTAGCTCTGGCAAGGACTGAGGCCTGTTCTGCTTTAACCACTGTAACTAGTTCCACAGAACAGCTGCAAATTATTCACTATGGCTAAAGCTTGGGCATCAGTGCCAGTTCCGGCAAATTCCAGCAGCACCCAAATAACTTCCTGTATAGCTCTTTGCAAGCACAGAGAAGAGATGAGATGTTGATAGAGAGGAAAACTGACTTACCCAGCAGGCTGGCAGTGAGGGAAGGAGTGCAAGATTTCTCAGAGCGGCAAGGAATGCTTTGTAGTGATTTCCCTGTCCTCTCTTTTCTGTATTTATATCCTTCCCATTAGTCCCAGTGACACAAGATTTAGTCAGAGCTCCACCTTCTCAGTGATGCCCTGTCTAAACTTTTTGCTGCCTGGGCACATTAAGTCTTCCGTGCACAGTGTCAACAGGTCTTAAGGGGGGGGGGGGGGAGGTAGAAGCAACAGTTTGCAGTTTCCATCTCATTTCACTTGCAGCCTCTGTTTGCTTCACAGAATCCCTGCCTTGAGCTGCTGTTGTTACCTTTTAGCAGGAGATAATGGGGCAATTAAACCTCTAACGATTGCACTAATGCCAGGCAATAGGCAATGCTGCGATAGAGGTGACCAGCGAGCTACCAGTCCTAACAGCTGTTTCTGAAGTGCAGAATTAGAGAAAAACAAACATGTTTAACATGTTAGGTTAATTTCTTCCCTGCTGAGTAACTACTAGTGAAGGGGCAAAGCTGTTGATGAGACTGCACTAGATACCGCCAGGTGTTAAGAAGGAAAGAAAACACTTCATTATAGTGAAGGACATCAGAGACCACATTTGCCCCTTGCATAGAGCAAAGCTTACTGGCACAGAGATAAATGGCTATTTATAGGTGTGTCAGCAGGACACCGTGAGTAGCATGCCCACCAGTGGCATCGCAAGGCTGTGGTGGACCCAGGCTCATGTCCCTATTGGGGGGGAGTCCTAAGGGCACAGATGCAGGGTTTTCCTAAGTTGCAGTCTTCCTAAGGCTCCAGGCCAACCTTGACCAACCTCCTGCAAAGGTTGTGGTGTCACCCTGGCTCCTAGTGAGGCCCCCCAGAGTGGTGGTAGCCCCACCAGGAAGGAAATTTTTAGAGCGGATGCCCACCTCTAAGCTGTGTGTTGCCAATGCTTCTGATTTTATTTTCCCAGTTCTTGGAGTCATGTTCTATCTGGAGAATCTTACCTTTCACTCTTTCAGTGTCAAAAAGGAGGACGTTTCTAGGATTCATGTTTGCAAAGAAAGGCTTGGAAATATTCTTTGATTGTATGAGGGAGGCTCAGAAAATATACCCAACAGCAGTTCCCAAGCTGTTTGGACAACAGAACTTTGCCAGTCCTTAACGTCCAGCTGTCCACCACACAGGCCGGCTGCAGCTGCCCAAGATGGGTGGCTTGAATTCTCTAGCAGTCATCTCCAGGGAGACGGGCACATGGGTATGACCATAATGTATATGTGTTGGCCGTGACTTCCCTTCACCTCCCTCCTCCACACACTCCATGAACGCATACATTTTTTTTATTGTGTACTATGGTTCCATGGGCTGGCTGTAACCCAAAATGTAATTTTTGAGAAACTTTGTGATCTTTATCTTCCATGATCAGGAATGATTTTTTTCAGCTACGCAATTTGCGTAAGTTACGCCATTATTTATCCTAGGCTGACCTTGCCACAGTCACCCATGTCCTGGTGACTACAAGACTTGATTTTTGTAATTCCCTCTTCTATGGGCTACTGACAGTGCTTATCCGTCGTTTGCAGCTTGTTCAGAAAGCAGCAGCGTGGTTGCTTACCAGTTTGGGCGGCCGTGATCATATTACGCCCACCTTGAGTTCTCTGCATTGGCTGCCTGTAGAGCAATGGATTGAGTTTAAGATTGTGCTGCTGGTTTTCAGAGCCTTGAACAGTTTAGGCCCTGGCTATGTTTGAGTCCCACTTCTGGAGTCTTACACCGATGGGTATCAGTGCTCAGGAACCACCCACTACCTCCCTCCCTCCCCCTGGATTTCCATCTCAGTTCCTCCCTCCTTACCTTTAAAAAGCACCTGAAAGCATATTTATTTTCTAGGTGCTTTTAGGATTCCCTTCCTTTTTCCTTCCCCTGTTTTAAAAGTATTTTTTTATTGTTTTAAATTGTTTTATACTGTTTATATTGTTTTATAATCTGAGAAGCACTTTGAGTGCCATGTAAGGCAGGGGGGCACTATATAAATAAAATTATTATTAATATTTATTATTATTTTTGCCATTCATGATTTCATGGCAACAACTCATTATCTTTATTTTTATAACCTGCCATATCCTAGGGCTGAACTATACAATCCTTATACCATGGTGATCATTTTTTCATCTGACTGTTTTGTATTTATCCCTACTTGTAATGGGGAGATGAATAAATGATCACCCTACAGTTCATCCTCACAACAACCCTATAAAGTAAACCATTATTATTCCCATTTTACAGTTGGGAAACTGAGGCTGAGAGAGAATGACTTGCCTACAGCTACCCTGACCCAGTGATTTCATAGCTAAGATTTATTTATTTATTTACATTTGTTAGTCACCCCCTCATGCCAATGGCATCCCGGGGCGACGTACAATTTAATAAAACAACGTTAAAAAAAAAATAGAATAAAAAACATTTTTAAAAATCCAAAAATTTAAAAACCAAAACAGGGTCAGGGTAAACAAATAAAAGTAAAAAGAAAAGGGGAGAGATAAAAACCCTAACCCACCCTCCCCCACGCCTCCGCAAAGGTCTGGGTGAACAACCAGGTTTTACAAATCTGCTGGAATGTCAAAAGGCTTGGGGCCAGGCGAGCTTCCTCCGGGAGGGAGTTCCAAAGATGCAGTCTGGCCACCGAGAATGCCCTCTCCATAGTGGCCCCCTGCTTAACACGGGGGACCTCCAAGAAGGCATCCCCGGCAGACCGAAGGAGCCGCTCTGGGACTCGGAGGGCGAGGCAGTCCCTGAGGTACGAGGGGCCCAGACCATGAAGGGCTTTATAGATCAATATCAATACCTTGAACCTGGCTCAGCACGCTATTAGCAGCCAATGCAGAGTCCGGAGCAGGTGTTATATGCTCTCGATGACCCGTCCCCATCAGAAGCCGGGCCGCCGCATTCTGCACTAGCTGCAGCCTCCGGACCAGGAACAAGGGCAGCCCCACGTAGAGCGCGTTACAGTAGTCCAGTCTCGAGGTGATGAAGGCGTGGATGAGGGAGGCCAGGTCCAGCCCAGAGACGTATGGACACAGCCTCTGCACTAGATACAACTGGCGGAAGACGGCCTTCGCCACCACCTCCACCTGTCGATCCAGGCGGAGATCCGAGTCCAACACCACCCCCAGACTTTGAACCTGCTGAGCTATCAGAGGGCGAACCCCCCTCCATCAGGGGGGCCGGCACCTCCCTCACTCTCCCCACCACCATCACCTCTGTCTTATCGGGGTTGAGCTTCAGTCTGCTCTGCCACATCCACTCCACCACAGCCTCCAAACACTTGGGATAGCAACGAGACAGCAGGGTCTGGGTCAGCTGAAAAAGAGAGGTACAGCTGGGTATCATCAGCATATTGGTGACATCGCACCCCGAACCCTCTCACAATCTCCCCCGAGTGGTTCATATATACGTTAAACAATAATGGAGACAGGATGGAACCCTGCGGAATGCCTCAGGACAAGGCGTGGGGGCAAGATGTTTCAGCTCCCAACACCACCTGCTGGCTTCTCCCCGAGAGGAATGAGTGGAACCATTCAAGAACAGTCCCGTCCAGACCCCCCAGGTCATGCACCCATCTCAACAGCAGCCCATGGTCCACAGTATCAAAACAGCCAAGAGATCTAGCAGGATGAGAAATGTAGAACATCGTGCATCCATCTCCCGGCAGAGATCGTCCACCAAGGCCACCAATGCTGTCTCCGTGCGATAGCCAGGACGGAACCCAGATTGAAAAGGGTCAAGGAAACCGATGCCATCTAGATGCACCTGGAGCGAGATCTCCACCACCCGCTCAATAACCTTCCCTAAAAAGGGAAGGTTAGAGACAGATCAGTAGCTGGCGAGTGCGTCCACATCTAACAATGGTTTTTTTCAGCAGGGGGTGCACCACAGTCTCCTTGAGGCTGGGTGACAACCTTCCCTGCTGCAAGGACGCATTAACCACTCTCGCCAGCACCGTCCCCAATGTCTCCCTGGAGGCTTTCACCAACCAGGACAGGCAGGGATCAAGTTCACAACTGGTGGCTCTCACAGACCCCAGGACATCCACTGCATCAGCAGGCATCACTTCCTGAAACTCCCCCCACAAAGTTGGACCAGACAGGGCCTCCGTAACCTTGTGCTCTCTACCCACTGTCTCCAACCCGGTGTCAAAGTCGCTCTGAATCCGAGCAATCTTATCTGCAAAGTAGGTGACAAACTCCTCACAGCGGGCCTGGGACAAGTCCCCATCCAGGCGGAGGGAGGCTGGACTGACCAGCCCCCACACCACCCGAAACAGCTCTGCCGGGTGTGACTTTGCAGACGCTATGAGGGCAGCAAAGAACTCCTTCTTTGCTGTCCTCACAGCCTCAACATAGGACCGAAAATGGGCCCTATGGAGAAGTTGGTCGGAGTCAGAGCGTGCCCAATGCCAGTGTCACTCTAGCTGCCTGCCTACTTGTTTCATACACCGCAGCCCCTCGGTAAACCAAGGGGCCCTGCGGCGACGAGACAGAGGCATCTTGGAGCCACCCTGTCAATGGCCTCCCCCAGCAAGCTGTTTCAATGTTGAACCAGCTCATCGACAGAGTGGCTGTCCAGGTCCAAGGTTAATTCCCTCAGGACCTCTTGGAACCACTGGGGTAAGTGGGTTCCATCAGCCTCCGAGGGCAGACCAATCTAACTGGTCCCATCCCCTTCTGGAGGTGATGCGCCGAGAGGCTAGCCTGAAGGAGATGGGGTATTAACCTTCATCTCCCAAGTTGAAGTCCATCACCTTCTCCACTGGGCTACTCTGGCTCTGAATACTTGCAGCATTATCCTCAGGCTGTTTAATGATACTTCTTCCATTAGTGCCCAAGTGAGACCCATCCATCTCAGCAGGATTCATGTCAGTGCTAAGGGTTAGTGCCAGTGCTAAGCTGACTGAGGACTGTGTCTTTGGAGATAGAAATACCACACAGTGAGTAGTGGGTTTCAGACTTCTCCAGTCTGAGAGCAGTGGTGCTGTTTAAAATATCTTTATTCGTTATCTTTTTGTACAGTGCTTAATACAATGGGACTGTGGTCCTTGTTTGGCTTCTAAACACCACTACAAAAATATCAATAATATTATAATACACTATATTGTTGTGGAATATAGTATAATTGTAGCATGACTTTTTATATAATATTACATAATTAAAGTAATACTTATTTATGTCTCTGGGATCACAGCTCGGGCTAGCCGCCAACATGCCTGGGTCGCCCGGGTGAAACCTGGGAGAACCATCTGGACTGGCCCCAACAAACATGATGGTGACCAGCGGGCCTAAGTGTTTATTAACACCTGAAATTTACAAAAAAATTGGTCTGGTCAGCCATCTGTCAGAGGTGTTGTAGTCATGTTGTATCTAAGCAGGAGGTTGCACTAGGTGACCCTCAAGATCCCTTCCACCTTTGATATTCTATTATTGTCTAGGAGGAGACGATCCTTCTTTGATATCCTTCCCAACTCTACAATACTGTGATTCTATAAAAAATAAAGTGAATTCTGCATCAAATAATTGAAGTGCCATGGTATCAACTGCATTATTCCTTTCTCACTTAATTCCATAATTACCTAAGTTTTTAAATTCCCCTGAGGCTCCCACAGAATGCCCAGTTGGTGTTCTGCAGAGAGCTTAGGCCTAGCATGCTTTGGGATTAGATAGAGCCTTCCTAGCATCTCAGGTTATATGGCAGCTAGTGTATAAGGGCTGATACCGTTGTCTATTCATGGCTATGTTACCTTGGAAAGCACTTTCAATATAAAAACCTTCTCTATAAAACAAACACTAAACTACACTCTACATACAGGGTTTTAAAATTTTATAACTATTCTGCACTTCCTTTACTGGTAGCCAAACAATACAAAAGTCAATAAAACAAGCGGACATCTCTGCTTCTCCTAAGAGGTTCATTATCTTTGCCACCCAGATAGCACCTCTGTTAGTCAGCATTAAAGGGAACTGGGAAAGATAAAAATTAGGGACACTTGGGAAATTTCCCATGGGACTTTTCCATTGGGAAATAAGCAATTTCCAAAGGACCCTTGGAGCAACAGTCCATTTGGATGCCCTGGCTGTGTATTTGACCAGGGCATCAAGGGGGGGAATTCTCTCCTACCACAGCCTGTATTGACAACCAGAGACTCTCGCTAGGGGTTCAGCCAGGCTGGGTTCATTTTGGACTCCTGCTGCTGCCTCTGCTCTTCTCTGAAGCTGCTGTGACAAAACAGATGGACATCCCAGGCTTTTTTGTTTTTGTTGTGCCTGCCATAACATCTTGGGACTAAGAATCAGGAGATTTTGTTTGCATACAATAGCATACATCTGCATAAAATAAAAATATTATGGCAATGTTTGTGATTTCATTGAAATGTTAAATGCATTGGTTTTTAGTAACAAAGGCAGGGGAGGGTGACAGAAGTAGTATGGAATAAGGATAGTTGGGGAGGGAGTGGCAGGGAGATCAGGAAAAGAGGAAGGGATGTAAGTGTAGTAGGGGAAGGGAAGAGCTCCAAGTACAGATAGAATGGTAATTAAAACATAAGACCAATGTGTCATACTGTGTCAGACCAATGGCCCATCTAGCCCAGCATCCTTTCTCCAACAGTGGCCAACTTCAGTTGCTTCAGAGAGGTGCACAACAGATCATAATGGAGTGAGCTATTTCCTCCTATTTGGGGTATTTCCCCAATAGTCAGATTTCTCATTCCCTGACTAAGTTGTGTAATAGCTATTGATGGACCTGTGCTCTAAGAACATAAACAGTCCTTTCTCATACCCAGTTATGTTATTGGCCTTCACAACATCCTCTGGCATTGAGTTCCACAGGTTCACTGTACACTGCATGAAGAAAATGCTTTCCTTTGTTTGTTTTAAACCTACTGCCAGTTAATTTCCTAGGGTATCACCTAGTATTTTGAGAAGGGGTAAATATAATAGCTCTCTATTGTTCCACACCACTCATGATTTAGTTATTTATCCCTGAATGGTTTAGGCCCTGGCTATATTTGAGACCTACTCCTGGAACCTCACACTGATGGGTATCTGTGCTCAGGAACCACCCACTGTTTCAGGGTTCTGTCATCATATCTGAAGTTGGCAGGCAATTATTTTGCATTATTAATTTATTATTAATTATTATTATTATTATTTCTATAGCACTGTCAATGTACAAACTGCTTTACAATCCTTGTGTAGCACATCCTTACAATACCCCCATGAGGCAGGTCATACCATATTAGAGATGGTGACTTGCCCAAGGTCATCTAGTGACTTTATGAATAAAATGGGATTTGAGCCTTAATCTCCAAAGTCCAACACCAACAGCATTCACAGGGCTACACTGGCTCTCAGTCGTTAGTTTCCATATCTGCAGCCACCATGGAAATTTTATGGGAAGCTCCTGCCTTTTCCTGTGGGACGGGAAGGGGAAATAGTAGGAAAGATGGCTAAAATCAGTAGTTGATCTTGCATTTGCACATGTGATTGTGGCACAGCTTCCAAACAGTCATCAAGGGCAGCCCCACATAGAGCGCATTGCAGTAATCTAGCCTCAAGGTAATGAAAGCATGGATGACACTGTCCAGATCCAAATCAGAAAGAAAAGGCCGCAGCCTCCTCCCCAGATGGAGGTGGCGAAAAGTGCTACTGGCCACTGCTACAACCTGACAATCCAGGTGCAGCAAGGGATCCAAAAGCACTCCAAGGATGCAAACCCGATTGACCAGAGGGGGCCGGACTCCATCAATAAGAGGAGTCCCAATCCCCTCCAGGTCACAAGGCTGGCCAACCATCATCACCTGAGTTTTGTCTTCAGTCGGCTCACCGTCACCCAGTCCCCAACAGCAGCCAGGCATTGGGTAAGCACCGATACTACAGAGTCTGGGTTGGATGAAAAAGAGAGGTAGAGCTGGGTGTCATCAGCATACTGATAGCACATCACCCCAAACCTCCGAATGAATTTGCCCAGCTACCTCATATACACACTGAACAAGAGTGAGTTTACTATGCACAAGTAAGATGAGTTATTCATTAAGGAAGAGAGGCAGCAGAATTTTAAGCAACCCCTGATTAGCAGATGGGGTAAAGGTTTGTTCACCAAATGGATGTAAGAAGAGATTATTAGCCATGTCCTCTTCTACATACACTCTTCCTCTCATTCTCAAAAGTCCCACTCGTAATGTAGAAATAAAAGTGGTAGCATTTCCATACGGTGTCTCCCACTTTCTGCCCAAAAGACCTATTGGGTGGCCTAACATCCTAAGCAAGGTAGAGTTGTGAAGGTCCAGTAGATTAGAGTATAGGGAAACTGCCCACTCAGAGCTGTGTTCTCTTGGGATAAGATGGGCAGCTATTGACTCTCCTAGGGGTGAAAGCCTAAATCACAAAGCTGAGATACAATTTGGGGTGAGATTTTCAAAGGGGTGTTAGGTCCCCAGGCCCCATTGACTTCCAGTTCCAGTGGAGTTTGGGTGCCTAAAAGACCAATCCTCCTTTCATCTTGAACTTATGACACTCTTTTTAGGAGTTCTTTCCTTTATAAAATTATCCTCCTGGAACACGTGAGGCTCAGAGGAATGTGTATTGTATCAGTCCATGACACAATTTAATCCAGGGGTTCTCAAACGTCTTGCCGGAATTACCCCATTTTGAGACTTGGATATAATAATCCCATGACCGCAGACAGCAATAGAAAATGCAAAGCATAGCAGACATGCCAATAAGGTTTTCACCTCATCCACAGTGCAAACATTGGGTGATGTAGGTCAAAATCCATCTGTATTTTTTGGTGTTGGCACTGGCCATTTTTAAACTGCCAACATGGCCCTAGACAACACCAAATAAAAAAAAAGAAAAGAGTCTCCATCTTTGCTATAAATCCTCACAGACATCTCCATCACCAAGTACTTACATGCTTATTGCTTTGCATAAACAACTGAGGTGTGTGTGTGTGTGTGTGTGTGTGTGTGTGTGAGTGAAATGAAGGGATCTCCAATTGCCAGCTGGCTACGATCTGTAGAAAGGTCTACGATCTTGCCTAGCCTATTCAGCTGGACTCCAGCACTTAATCTGTAAAAAAAAAAAAAAAAAAAAAAGACTCTGGAAGCATGGGGGGCAGAGGCATAGCTAGGTTGGAATGGGCCCAAGTGCAACAGATGGACTTTGGGGGTCCCTCATCCCACTCCCACCCCATCACTGCTCACACTAGTTCCTTATCCATTGCTCAATACCCTCCCCTCTCCTCTTTCCTCAGCACCAGTCAGGGAGGGTCCTCAAAGCACCCTTCATAGGCCCTTTTCACACAGGCCAGTGGTGCGGGCGGGATGGGTGGAGGCCTCAGCGGGTGGGCAGTGAGAGAGAAGCCCATCACATGGATGACCACCAACCTCCACCCATCTCCACGCATGGAGCATTGGGTGGAGGGCAATGGGTGGAGCGTGGGAGCATGGACACACCCCCACCCACCTGCCATGGCGATTGCACAGACACCCCCTCCCCTGCCCACACACGAGGACGAGGGGGGGGGGCGTCTGTGCAAAAAGGGCTTTAGAATCACAGACTTGTAGGGTAGTGAGTGACCTCATGGGCCATCTAATCCAACCCCCCCCCCCTTCTCCATGGCAGGATATTTCCCCTCCCCTGCCTCTTCCCCTCCCCTGCTTCTTTCCCTTCCCAGCCTGACCCCTACACCAGACTCCAGCCCTATTGGATGGGAGCTACTACAAAATGCACTGTAGCACTTTGTATCCAGACTGGTGGCAGCAGCAGCCAAGGTACATGACACACAGACACAGACACAGACACACACACACGGCTCTTGGGCCCCAGTGCAGTGGCATGTACTGTCCCTATTACCCCATGCCCTTAGTGGTGGGGTATTCAAAGGGAGTGGTGAAGATATTCAGCCAGCCTCCCTGACTCCACCAGTTTCTGCTCCTATTTCTACTTTGCCAGTGCTTGCTCAGGTCAGGATTAAGATTGATGAGAGCAAGTGCACTGCTGCCGCCAATCAGCTGTTTGGCAATGCTGATCAACCCCAACCCCATGAGGGAAGAGACTGGGGCTGGGACTTCCGTGCCCAGTGATGGGTGGACTCTGACCTTAATGGGGGGTGAGAGGGTCTTCCAGGGTTCAGCTCCCTGCAATCAAAGGGGGTGGGAGCAGGGCTGAACCCTGGGAAATGTTCCCAATAGGAGGGAGCACCCTGAATGGTGAAAGTTCATGAAAAGGCTGATATTAGATATTTGAGGGTTGGAAACAAAAGCCAGGAAAAACCTGGTTGACTTATTTGGCTTTCAATGATTTTCCTATCTCTTCCCCTGCACTGGTCATCATCTAGATTAAATCACAAGAACTCCTGTTTTATATTCAGCTGTAGAGAGGCAGGTTGGTCTATTGACTATGTATCTAGCTGGAGCATAGAGTTCAGTCTCTGGGCTAGGAGTTATGGCTTCTGGGGCAGGCTTGGGCACCCAGGAATTATTTTTTTAAAAAATAAACAAATTAAGCATTGGGCGGGGTATGAGTCAGATATGGAAGAAGTGGGCGGGGGGGGGCTAAGTTCTAGCGAGCACCACCACAAATGAAGCTCTTGGCTATATGGAGAAACCCGTCCTGGGAGAATCAGGAGACTGACACATCTGGAGAGGCAGAATCTAGGGGTGTGCAATTCACTTTTGTTATTATGATAGCAAAAATGAAAATTTACATTTTCTTTTTCATTATTGTAACAACAAAAATGACAAACATAATAATGAAAATAAAAACAAAAGTGAATGTTAATTTTTAAAATAATGGGAAAAAACAAACAAATGCATTTCCAGTTATAACATTTTTGATTCTTATTCAATTCTGATAAAACATGGGGAAATTGTACCCCCAATGGAGGACGCTATGTGTAATAAAGGTTGGAAAGATTAGATAAAGGGAAACGATCTTATAAACAATTGAATGTTGTGATTTTAGGAAAAGCTGCATACACATTCCTGACTACAACATCTTTATATTCCATCCAATTTGAATGAAAACAGATAATATTATGTCTCTTGACAATATTAACAATCCTGACAAATTTCAGAAAGATTGGATAAAGGGTCCTGATGTTATAAGACATTAACTTGAAAATGCATTTCTGGCTGTAGCATTTTTATATTCCATCCTGTTGTGTTTACAAGACATTTGACAGGAATATATCACACACCTTCCCTGTCATTTCTACCAAACTATAGGACAACTTGATAAAGGAACCTAATATTATAAGCAATTGAAGTTTACCCCTTGAAGACCATTATTCAGATAAATAGCAGTACATGCAGTGCCAGTCAGAGGCAGGCACCTGGCATGACAAAGGAATGGAGGCTTTGGAGGGAGGATGGGGAGCAACCCAACAAACTGACAAACTCATTTACTGGCAATTACTGCATGCTTCCATCTTTACAGGACCAATCGGTGGTGGCTTCGAGGCAGTCATAGGAGGCGGCCCTGAGGCGGGCATACAAGGGACATAACTGGGACTTTGGGGATAGCATCCCAGCAATCAGGAGACTCAAGGCTGCTTTTAGACGTGTGCGGCGAACACGCTGTATAAAATCACGCTGCGTGTAAATATGCCATATGTGGGATTTAGACGTGACATTTCGTGCATTAAAGCCGATCGCGCATTCTTTTAAAGCCACAAATTAAATACCTCAATGTCGAGGTATTTAATTTGCGGCTTTAACGCACAAAATGTCACATCTAAATCCCATACGCGGCATATTTACACGCAGCGTGATTTTATGCAACGTGTTCACCACACACGTCTAAAAGCGACCATAGTTTACACATCCAGGATGGCCAGTTATTATCACAATCACATCCTGCAACACTGTGACAGAGGACATAAGAGAATCTCTATTGGCTCTTTCCTAAACAGATGCTTCTGACTTCCCAGTAACAAGTGGGGGAGAGATGTTGGGGTGGTCACAGCACAGAATGAGGATATTTGGTTGACATTTCTGCTGGCCAACTGACATCACAAACAGATCTTATACCACAGTGACACGTAAGAGAATCCCTGGCATGGGCTCCTTCTCTGCATATGCTGTGCAGACTTGTTTCATGTACACTGGTTGGACTACAAAGATGTTACAATCAGACATACATTTATAAGTTAATTGCTTATACCACCAGGACCCTTTATCTAATCCTTCTGAAAGTTGGCATAGATAGTAACCTTGGGGAGGGGTATAAACTTGCCAAATTTTATCCATATTAGATGGGAGACGAAGATGTTACAGCCAGGAATGTATATGCAGATTTATGCAAAATAACATAGTTCAATTGTTTATAGAATCAGATTCCTTTGTCCAAGCTTTTATAAATTTGGTACCCATAATGCCTTCTATTCAAGGTACTGTCCCTCCACGTTTTATCCAAATATAATAAACAATACAAATGTTACAGCCAAAAATGTGTTTTCCGTTGAAACCAATGGAAATCAAAAAACAAAAGCAAAAATGAAATTTTGATATTTATGAAAATGAAAGATTTAAATAATAAAAACAAAAACAAATAATGACATGTGCCTCTAGAAGAATCCTCTGTTGGTGCCAAGAGGCCATTAATTTCCAGACAAGGGTGTAACCTTTGATAGGGAAGACAGATGACCCCAATTCTGCACTTGCTCTTGCTCTCATGTTCCATTCACAATCCAGTAGGGGCGGGAAAACTGGTAAATCCGGTATCCGATAATGCCGGTACCGGGCGTACCAGCATTATCGGATTCGACCCGGTAAATCCGGTCCGGGTACCGGATTCCGGGTACCGGATTTTTTTACATTGCAGCCATTTAAAAATGGCTGCAATGTAAAAACTTA
>QEPC01003194.1:4252176-4321881 GCA_003113815.1 Sphenodon punctatus
TTTTTTTAAACAAAAATCCAGGCTGGGCAGGGTGGGTGGGGGGTGTCCCCCCTTCCAGCCGCGCAGCCTGGGAGGGGGAGGGGGAAGGAATTCATTGATTTCAATGGGGACACAGCGCCCCATTGAAATCAATGAAATAAAACCGGTACCGGCATACCGGATTTAATCTGGGAATCCGGTTTTTAGAGAACCGGTAACCGGTAAATCCGGTAGCCAGTAATGGGCCCGGGGTCCCACCTCTACAATCCAGACAGCATGTACTTCATCTACAAGTCTCTCTATTCATTTGTAGAGTAAGGCTGAGATTTTCTGGATTTGGATGCCTGTACCCTTTCTATTCCTATTAAAAAGAAGTGGGCCTCTGTCTCCATTTCAAAATTTTAGCCTGGCCTAGATCATTGCAGCTGGGCTAACGCTATGAAATCAATTTCCAGGACCATTTTAAACAACAAACCTCCCTCGTCTGAGTGTTTGGAAAGGATCCTCATGCTCAGCAGTAAAATGGAGTTGAACCTGGAGTTGAACCTGAGCCCTGGACTCTAGGGGGACCCTAAGCAAGTGGCCTCAGCACCACTATAAAATTTTCAGAGTGGGTGGGGGAGGAAGCAGGGAGCTTAAAGCAGGTCTTGAGACATGCCATGGAATACTGCTGCACACCTGTAGCTCCTATTGACTTTAATGGGATTTGTGGTTGCTTGGTACTCCTGAAAGCCAGGCTACCTACAAATGGCTTGTATTCAGGGAACATTTTGATGAGGCAGTTCCATTTCCTCCCTGAATTTCTACCTGGAAAAGAAGGGACAGGGGAGAAATGTGCAACTGTGCAATTGTATTAGCTGAATAAGTACATTATATAATTGCATTAGCTTAGGAGTGGATAGGTTGTGCCAGCTTAACTGTCTGAAACCAAAGGCCCCGAGGCTGTTCTTACAGTGCTACAGACGTCAAGGTGGTGAGACAAAGTCTCTGTAAAATTACACTTTATTTATTCATTTTTAAAGAGAAACCAGGGCATGTGAAGCTGTTTCAAGGACATAAGTAACTTGAAAGCTCTGATTTGGGACTTTATTTTATCTTGAGTGTCTGGCTGGTGGGTCTTGCTAACTCTGGGGTGGGGAATCTTTTTCTTCCTATGGAACAGCTTGAAAATTAATACAAATTCTGATGGCTGGATAGTGGATAGGAGTTGGGGATGAGGGAAGAAAGGGGAGAGTCCAGATGATGGATGGATGTAGGCTATGATTCCTCCCTATTCTTAAGCTCTTCCCATCGGTTCTGCTCTCTTTCCCTGAGCGCACTTTTTTGGTGCTTAAGGACAGGGACTGGATTTACAGGCCAGATGCAGGAATTGGAATGGGGCCAAATAAAAAATAGCTCTGAGGTGGTGAACCTGCAGCCCATGGGTGAAATCCACCACAGCTGATCACCATACTTGTAGGGTACACAAGTTGACACGGACACCCGCCCACCTCCACCCACGGGACCTGCTCCAGTTTTCCAGAGGGCCCCATGGGTGGAGATGGGTGGGTGATGGGTGCGTGTCGGGAGCGCACACAGACAAACACCCACCACCCGCGCTGTTTACACAGATGCACATCCAGAGCACACCCATCACTGGCCGTGTACACAGACGCCCCCGCCCCAACACCTGCCGGAACACCAAGCGGGGTGGGGGGGTCGTGTGTGTAAAGATGGCCTTATACCCCACCCCTCCTGTAAAAACAGCTTGGGGTGGCTAACAATTTTAAAAGATGAAAAAATACAATCATATAAATATGAACGATCATAATGATAGAAAACAACATGGGGGAGGTCACAAAAAGTATGTGAAAAAAACACATCACCCGACACCGTAACCCACAACCCCCCATCCCTCACCGAAAGCCTGGCAGAAAAGCCAGGTTTTGCATTGTTGACGAAAGGAGGAGAGGTCCGGGGCCACCTGGGCCTCTGCCAGGAGGGAGTTCCACAGTCTAAGCGCGGCCACTGAGAAAACCCTCTACCATTGTTGTCCCCCGAGATACCTGGGGGGCTTCAAGACAGGCGCTCCTGGCTGACTGCAAGGGTCGATTCAGAGACTGGGTGGGAAAGACGGTCCCGCAGGTAGGTAGGGTCTAGGCTGTATTGGGCTTTATAGGTAAGCCTCAACACCTTGAATTGGACCCAGAAGCCTATAGGCAGCCAGTGCAGAGAACAGAGCACCTGTGTAATGTGCTCACAGTGGCTTGTCCCCATAAGGACCCGTAAGGTCTCTTCCAGCTCTATGATTCCTATAGATGTTACTAGACAAAATGCAAAATCCATAGAAATCCATCATGCATTGAAACCGCTGATGTCATCCAGGGCGTGTGACTGGTTTTCAAGACGTTCATGCCACTGTTTATTTTCACAGCTACTCGCTCCTTAGTCTCTTCTCACCATCTGTTGGCTGGAAGCTGTGCTGCCTCTTAAAGTAAGAGATCCCTATGTCATCTCAGATTACCATAGGCCAGAAGTGGAGCAGCAAGCTTATCTACATATGCAAGCAGTAGCCACATGCTGTCCATGAGCATGTTTTCCAGGATCATGTCCATGTTAAGTTCATGGCTGTGATGGGATCAGGACCTCTCTGCCCCAATCTAGAGTAGCTGTGACTCTGTTTCCAGGAGGAGCTGTAAGTGGGGAAACGGAGTCACAGCTAGTGTAGACTGGGGCAGAGCGGTACCAGTCTCATCACAATGACACAAAGCATGCTTGCACAAACAAGGCCTTTTTACACACACATTTCTCCTGCATGTTTGTTTTTACATCTGGGACTGGGGACTGCTAGAAGACCCAGATTTGACACTGGAGAAGGCAATTAGATTTTGCAAGGCACGTGAAGTCTCTCAGTCCAGAATGCAAGTCATTGAGGGTGTCCAAGGCCCTGGGACAATTGATAGTATGGAAAGAGCAAAGAATAGAATAGAAAAAAAGACCAAAGAGAGAGAGAGAGAGAGAGTGGAGGTCACAGGAGCAGCCTGCAAAAAGCAACCGTAAAAGCTGCATACAATGTGGTGGATGATATCACAGGCAGCAGCAGCAACAATGCCCAGCATATGGGAAGAGATGCAGAAACTGCAAAAAGATTAATCACTTTGCAAAGCTCTGCAGACAACAACACATGGTACACAGCATGGACAAAGAAGAGGAGAAACTCAGCACTGCCAGCGCTGAGGAATTCTTTATTGGAGCCTTGGATGACATCCCTGTGCTAGATGACTGGAACATCACACTAGAAACTAATGGTACTTTTGCTAAATTTAAGTTGGACACAGGGGCTCAAGCTAATGTAATACCAGAATGTGCAATGTTAGCTCTGAAAGAAAAGCCAAAGTCAATTGGGGGTAAAGAAAAGTGAAACTAAGAGCATACAGTGGTGAGCTTGTTCCCATTATAGGAATGTGTGAACTGAATGTGAGGGTTAACAACAAAACAGAAAGTATTATATGTGTAATAGTTCCAGGGAAAAAAGGTTTCCATTCTTGGCCTACAGACCTGCCAAGCCCTTGGTCTAATAAAAAAATTGTCCTCCTTGCAGGGAGAGGAGACTGAATGCGTAGAGAACATGTTTCAAGATGTGTTGCAGGGGATGGGAAGCTCCCAATAGAGTACAGAATAGATTTGAGAGAACCCAATTGCCTTACAAAACACGCTCCCAGGAAGGTCCCTTTTGTTTTAAGATAGAAATTGAAGGAAGAACTTGATAGGATGATTTCATTAAACATCATAGAGAAAGTAGAAGAGCCCACAGACTGGGTTCACTATCTGGTCATAGTGGGGGGTGGGAAAGATGGATCCCTTCGCTTGTGTTTAGACCCTAAGGAACTAAACAAATATGTAAAAAGGGAACATTTTCCATTTCCCAAAAGAGAAGACATTTTTGGAGAGATGGCTGGAGCGAAATGGTTCTCTGCTTGAGATGCTTCAGCCGGCTTCTGGCAGATCCCGTTAGAAAAACAAAGTGCTAAGTTGTACACTTTCAACACCTCTTGTGAGAGATATTGTTTTCGTAGGCTCCCATTCAGGTTATGTTCTGCTTCCGAAGTCTTTCATAGAACTATACAACAAATCTTTGATGATATTCCAGGTACAAAGGTTTATATAGATGACATACTGGTATGGGGACAAACATTCGAGGAACATGACCAAAGACTCTAGAAAGCACTGGAGAGGATGAGACAGCCAGGGCTTACATTAAATTTTTTTAAATGTAAATTTTGAGTAAAACAAATAACATAGCTAGGGGAAATACTCACAGAATATGAGGTTCAGATTGACCCAAGCAGGATTGAGGCCATAACAAACATGCCTCCCCCTACAAACAAGGAAGAAGTTCAAAAATTCCTGGGAATGGTGACCTTTCTAGCAAAATATGTACCAAATCTGCAGCCATATCAGAGCACTTCTTAGAAAGAATGCACAGTGGACCTGGGATACTAATCTCAGCAAGGAGTTTCAGAAACTTAAAGTGCTATTAAAAGTAGCCCCAGACTTGCGGTATTATGATAGTAACTGGGGGACCAAGATCTCTACAGATGCCTCTAAGGAAGGCATTGGGGCAGCACTATTACAACAGTATGGTGATCACTGGAGACCTGTGGCTTATGCTTCTCGAGCATTGTCAAAACCAGAGGTTCAATATGCTCAAGTAGAGAAGGAGGCATTGGCCCTGGTTCAAGGATGCAAGAAGTTTCATGTCTTTATTTATGGAAGATCTGTTCTCGCTGAAACTGATCATAAGCCACTGGTGCCCATTGCAAAGAAAGGTTAGCCCAAGCTCCTCCCAGATTACAGCGATTATTTTTTCAATTGCAGCTATATGATTTGCAGCTATTATATACAGCAGGCAAGGATCTAGTGGTGGCAGATGTACTGTCCCGCGCATTTGACAAAACTGCAGTGTCAGAGGGTCTAGAGCTAGATACTGTGCATGTTAATCTCATAAAGAAAACATGCACAGTTTTGGCTGATATGTGGACTGTGATTGCCAATGCCACAGCTGACGATGAGACACTCCAGAAAGTGATTAAAAGGTATCTGTGAGGGGTGGCCAGGGCACTATATTCACAGTCCCTACTATCACTTTAAGGGAGAATTTTCAGTCCTAGAAGGAATTTTGTTCAAAGGGTCTCGGCTGGTTGTTCCTAATGTGTTGCAGAAGAACATGCTGAAATGGATTCATGAAGGCCACTTAGGAATAGAAAAGTGTAAGAGAAGGGCTCGAGATGTCTTATACTGGCCCCAGTTGAATGCTGGCATTGAACAAACTGACGGCATGTAACATCTGTTAAAAACACATGTCATTACAAATGAAAGAACCCATGATACTCATCCAGATCACACCTGCTCCTTGGAGTAAAGTGGGCATAGACTTGTTTACACTTGGTGGTAAAAACTATATACTTCTGGATTATTTTTCTCACTTTCCAGACCGCTGCTAAGCAGGTGATAGTACATATTAAATCTCCTTTTGCCAGACATGGCATTGTTGAGTGTCATTTCTGACCATGGTCCACAGTTTAGTGGATATGAATTTAGACAATTTGCAACCAATTATGGGTTTCAACATATTACATCTAGTCCTCAATACCCCAAGTCCAATGGATTGATAGAAAATGAAGTAAAAATCATAAAGCGTTTTCTTATGAAGAGTGTGGAGTCTGACTCCGACCCATATTTGGCCCTATTGAATTACAGAACAGCCCCAATGAAACATGGGTTGTCCCCAGCTGAAATGTTATTTAATACAAAACTGAGAACTAGAATGCCTGTGTTACTGGAATCAGATATGATGACGGGGAGGAAGGAGGTACAGGTGCATAAGACAAGGGAAAAGGCAAAACAGAAAGCATGGTATGATAAGGGGTCTAAGGAACTTCCGTCACTGCAAAAACATGATGCTGTATGTATTTTGGATGGTATACACTGTGGTTGAGATGAGCAGTGGTGTCAAAACAAGTGGCTCTTCAGTGCTACGAGGTAATTACCCAGGACGGTCATAGAATCAGATGAAATAGGAGGCACCTGCTCCACATTCCCCAGGGAGAAGAGGTGACTGACAAGGAGTCTACAGACAAGCAGATATTTTAACTTTATGACTCACTACAGGAGCCTGCAATAGACAGCTTGCTGTTTTACTCTCATCCCTGCTGTTTTCCCTTTATTGTCTTCAAACTATTCATATTGCTAGTGACCTTTTCTTTTTAAAAAGTTACCTCCCGGGCTTGTCACTAAAAATGCAGTGTTCAACTGAAGCTGGTACTAGCTCTCCTGTGCTAATCAAACCTAGCCTGTCCACATTTAGCTCAATTTCAACTCTAGCCTTCTTTGTTCCTGCCTTAAAATGAGCTCTGTGTAGCTGGGAAGCTTTCTCACTCTCTCTACAGAGGTTGGTCGGGTTCAATAAGATGTATTGTCTTTATCAGGGTTGCAGATTCCCCCCCCCCCCATATCATTTGAGGAGTCCCCCCCTCTACAACTTAATCATCCAAACGTCCAATCCTGATAATCTAGTTGCTTATTGGAAGGGATATTCCCCCCTCCTTAAAAGTATGTAAGCGAGGAGTTGCTCCTCAAGCTACTGCCCTGTCCACACCCCTGGACTTTGTTTTCTTGACTCCCCAGTAAGAAATATTAATGAGACCTACAACCAAATGGGCTGCGTGACTCACTTCATTGTGCAGTATCTAGCACAATGTACGGTCTCTAGACATTACTGTAGCAGGTGAGGGGGGTGTTATGTCATGCCACCTGATAAGACTAAGGACACACAGGCCCTTTTCACACAGAATTTTTAACACTGATAAAATGGGTGTAACATTTTACTATACATGTTGCAGGGCTGCAGGTGTGCTCTATGGGTGCCCCACAACATGTATAATAAAATGTTACACCCATTTTATCAGTGTTAGAGTGTCTGTGTGAAAAGGGCGACAACTTTGGAGATGTGGGAATATGCCGCCTGATTTCATCTCAAAAGTAGGATTTATTCTTTCTTCTTTAGGCAACAACATGGCTCTCATTACCACAGTTTCTGGATGCCTCTGAAATAGAGCTGAAGTAGAGACTAGGTTTATTATTCACAGGGATTTACATTTTGGGGTAGCCCTTTGAGTACCTGAATAATACCCAAAATGGGTACTTGCATATGGGGGGTGGGGGGGTTGGGGCAGGGGGTGTCAGGTATTCCATTTTGGATTTTTGCAGTTTTTCGGTTCAGTTTACTACCTGCTGTTTGGGGATGCTGCCATCGTGCCTCAAATTGGCCATGTATTGGGCTCTTGCCGTGGCAGGACCCGCTGTGTGGAGCTTGCTCCTTCCAGGTAATTCATCTCAGCTCCTCTCTCCTCACTTTTAAAGAGCACCTGAAGAGTACTTCCAGGGAATCCACTATTGGATCTGATTTCTTCCCCCTTTTACCCTTTCCAAATTGTTTTTAAGTGGACGGTATTTTATTGTATTTTTATTGTACTGAGGGTTTTTATGCACTCGGGCGCTATTTGGTGGAGGGGTGGAGCTATATAACATTATTATTGCTAGACCAGCTTTCCTGTATTACAGGAAGCTTCTTTTAGGAAGGAAAAAAAATTGACTCTGAAATGTTAAAGTGTCAATGGGTGATTTCAGACGTTACGAGATCACAGTGAACCACAGTGAATACCCACCTGTGGTCATTGTGTCTCGAACGTCTGTTTGGCGGCCGCCAGATGTTCGCCATGGTCAATACCCACATGGGGTCAATTTGAACCATGCTTCCCGGGCTAGCCGGGGGAATGTCCTGGGAAGCGTGGTCAAAGAGATCCCCAGTGGGAACCAAAAAAAACCAACGTCTGGTCGGGCGCCACGGCCCAGGATCGCCGGCGGGATCCCGGGCCGTGGCGACTTTGGCCAGACGCTGTGGCCGCATTGGCCCCGCCGCCCGCCTGTCTCCCCAGAGGGCGGGCGGCGGGGAGCGTGGAGGGGGCGGGGCTGTGCATCTGCACGTTGTGCCGCGCGTCCCCGCCCCCTCCCAGATTCCCCGCCGGGATCCCCCGGCACATCTGATATGGCGTGACGGGGTCATCCCGGCGGGGGATGGATTCGTTGTTTTCGGTACGGGGCCAAGTGGCCCCGTAATGTCTGAAAACTCCCAATGTTGCACTTGTCCAGCTGAAATTCCTGTAGGCTTGTGATGGTGAGCACTGGAGACTGTTGGACAACTAAAACTACATACTCACCATGTTTAAGGCATGATGGCAGGATCCCCAAACAACAGGTGGAAAACTGAACTGAAAAAACTACAAAAATGCATGTGTTTGTAGAGTGTGGTTGCCACATTGGTCCCAAGTATGAGAGAGACATGCGACAAAGTAGCTGATACCTTTTATTTGTCCAGCTTCTGTAAGAAGAGCTCTGTGTAGCTTGAAAGCTTGCAGGCACTCACCAGCAGAAGCTGGCCCAATAAAAGGTATCAGCTTAACTACTTGGTGCTCTGTGCGGCTAGATTACATTTACATTTCACTGCAGTACACAGTTCAGTTTTCTACAGCTGGTTGTAACACGAGAAAAGCAGAGTTGTGAAAACTATGGGTGTTAATAAATGTGCAGCCAGCGCACCGGCTACACATCCCAGGGAGTGAGGGTTTCCGGGCCACCCCCAGCCAGGGAACTGAATAAACGTTCCGAATGATCGATCAGGCCGGGAAGGGGGGCCCGGAAAAGATGTAAGGCCGGCTGACCCTGCCTCCACGCTGGAGCCAGCACCCCACCCCTGCCATGACAGGTGGCCAAGGCTGCCAATAATGGGCAACCATGGTGGCTGACCATGGTGGTCCCCATGACGGGGCTGGCCATGGCGGTGCAAATGCACATGCTCACGCAGCATGGCCTGCTATGGCCTGCCTGGGTGGCCCTTGGGCCCAGATTGTGGGTCCGGTTCCTTCCAGGTCCAAGATTCCTGGCCAGCCACTTAACCGTTCGGAGGCTGTAGTAGGCCCATATCCAGTGGCCTGCTAACAGACATGTGGGTAAGGCTCTGGGCCAGGGCAGGCCATAGCGGGCTATAGGTAGTGGCAGTGTCACGTTTACTAGCGTCTAGTGAAATCTTGAAGGGTTCTAGTTTTGCATGGTTCAAAAGAGAACCATTAGCTGTTTACAGGGCCAAATCCAGGCAAGTGGGGCCTTGTGTGACTATACAGGGCCCATGCAATGGAGAACCCCTCAGCCCCACCTCCACCCCCCTAAGACTCGGGGTTGATGAGTAAGCTAGAAATAAAACTATTGTTATTATTGTTATTTTTATTGCCTTTTATTTCTATGATACCCTGTTCCAACCAAGGACTCAGTGTCACTAACAAACATTAAAATAGAATATTAAAATACAATTAAACTTTGAGCAAGCTCAGCTCTAAACTCCCTCCCATCCAGTCTCCCAACACTGTCTTAAAAATAAGCATCAGAAATACAAATGAATATCCCCGCCCCCCACGCAAAGATCCTACCCTCCATCAGGTTTGCATTTCTTCCCCTGACCCAACATGATATTTCCCATAAAAACCCTGCCCCTCATGCCTGTTCTGCCCTCCCTCACAGGATGGGGAACCATGGCATCAAGAGTACTCTTCCCCCCATGCCCATAGCCCCTCCTCTCATAGGGGGGTTGTGGCTTTGGGCCCCCACTCCCATGCCTGTACCCACCTCTCATGGGGGGGAGGTCATAGCATTGCCCCCACCCTCCCCATTGCCAATACTGCTCCCTCTCACAGGAGGGTTGTGGCATTAGTATAACATACATGCATAACACACAGGTCTTACAATGCTGTGAGATCTGCTCTCCCCCTGCAGGTTTAGCTGTGAACATCAAATATTAATTTTGTAACATTTTCCTTTTCTCTAACGGATAACTCAGTGTGGGTCTGCCAAACATTCCTATGTTAAGAGGGAGTCTACATCACCATTTTGCACAGGGCTCCATCAGGGTGCAGTGGAGGGCATCCCCTATCCAGCAGGGAGATGCACATGTGCCTCACCTTGAACATGCGTGCAATGGGGACACAGAGCACCAGGCAAAAGCCGATGTCCACAGAGTTCTGGATGAGGAACTCCTGGCTGATGAGCAGGTAGCTCTTGACTTGCCTGTGGAACATTATGGCAGGCAGGGACCCAAGCCGCAAACAGTCTGGCCTGGCTCCTCCAACACTGCCTCCGCCCAGCGCTGCAAATGTCTCCCAGCCCTCGACAACTTTGGTGTGAGCCCGACCTTGTGTAGTCACCTGCCTGGCTCCTGGCTTAACCCACCCCTTCCCGATCTTCAAGCCCATCCTTGCATCTACCCACCCACCATGCTTCAACTGTAGAGGCAGCAGTAAGCTGTGAGCTCCCTCTCCAGGACCCCAAAGTTGGTAGGTAGGAAGGAGGGGGCGGGCCTGGGATTATACCAGCTTTTATATTGCTAGTAAAAGCCCTGCACTAGCAACCAGCCTAATCATACAAATACCGGCTGGTGGCGACCCTGGGTACGGGGAACCTCAGTTCCAGGGACCAAATGCAGCCTGTGGCTAGTTTTTATTTGGCCCCTTTTCAGTTACTGGATCTGGCCCCTGGATCCAGTTCTTACCCCGCCCCCAAGCACTGAAAGACTCAACTCAGGGGAAGAGAGCAGAGATGAGGGCATGCACTCAAGGCTAGGGGGCAGATCCATGGCACAAATCCAGGATATGGACCCTCCTCTTCCTGACATTTTTAAAAATTCCATTTTTACCCCACCCTTCCTAAATAGGGTGACTTACAAATATAAAAACACATAAAGGAGCAAAAAAAAATCCCATAATCCCTCCCACCAACCAACCTTTCCCACAACTCTTCCACCCAATCCTATCACTGCCTGTCAAATGCCTGGCAAACAAAAAGATCTTACATTGATTTTCTTCTGCCAGATGAGCAGGCCCTGATTCAGACTTAGGCAGACCTCCAAGGGGACAGAGTTCCATAACTGTGGGGCAGCCTCTGAGAGCGCCTCTCTGCCTGCCCATGTAGAAAATTCATGGGCGGATGGACTGCAAGAGGACACTCCTGGTCGACCTCAGAGACCCTGTCAGAACAAGGGAAGAGGCGGTGTAGCAGGGGAGAGTTTCTGCTATGCCTCTGGCCCTTTAAGAAGCTGTATCTCAGGCCTGAGTGATGCCTGAGTGGAACCAGCTGTGAATGGGCACGGCGGAGCCAGCCCAAGGTTAAAGACTTGAGCAAGGCTCAGAGCAGGGGAGGGTTTTGAAGAGACAGGAGCTCAGGTGGGGCTCTGTTTCCAGACAAGTAGATGTAAAAGGTGTTGCTTGAACTAAGGGTTTTTCTGGGTTGCAAAAGGAGAGTGTCTAGCCCAGAGAACCCAGAGAACTGCTAAGACTGTATATGCTGGAACTATATCTGTATATGGACTGTGTGGAGAATTAAAGAGGCTGTAATCTAATTTCTAAGTGAAAGTGACTCTGTGGGGTCCTAGTCCTGCCAGTATCCACCCCCAGGTGAGCCTGTCCCTGCTACAGTTGGTCTTTCACATACCCAGGGCCCAAGCCATTTAGGTCTTTATAGGTCAAAACCAGCACCTTGAAAGCTATTGCACCTTCCCGCCCTGAAAGCTATTGGCAGCCATTTCAAACTCTGGAACACTGGTGTTACGTGCTCCTGATGACTCACCCGCAACAGAAGGCGGGCCATTGCATTCACCATCAGGTGCAGCTTCTGAACAGTCATTAAGGGCAGCCCCACACAGAGCACACTGCAGTAATCTAACTTTGAAGTTACAAAGGCATGGACGACGGTAGTCAAATCCAAATCTGATTAAAAAAAAAAGGTTGCACCCTTCTCACCAGGTGAAGTCAGAGAAAAGTGCTCCTGGTCACTGTCACAACCTGGCAATCCAGGCGCAGCAATGGGTCCAAGAGCACCCCAAGGCTGAGTGACCAAAGGAGTCCAGATCCCATCAATAACAGGGGTTACTATTTCCCCCAGGTCTTGTCTGGATTCAGCTTCAATTGGCTCGCCCGCATCCAGTCCCCAGCGGCAGCCAGGCAATGGGTAAGCACCAAGACTGCAGGACCTGGGTCAGATGAAAAAAAGAGAGAGTCGGGTGTCATCAGCATACTGATGGCACTTCACTACATATCTCTGAGCAATCTTGCCCAGGGTCCTCAGATACACATTGAACAAGATTCAGGACAAGATGGAACACTGCTGGACCCCACAAGGGAGCTCCTTGAAAGGACAACGAGCCACTGCCCATCACCACTCTCTGGGTTCTCCCAGCCAGGAATGAGTGGAACCACTCAAGTGTAGTCCCGCAAAGCTCTGCCTGGTCCCGCAGCTGTGTCAACAACATCCCATCATCAACTGTATCAAAGGCCTCTGATAAATCTAACAGAATCAATAGGGTACAATTACCTTTGTCGATTTCCAAGCGGAGATTGTCGACCAAGGTCACAAACACAGTCTCAGTGCCATGTTCAGGACAGAATCCTGACTGACATAGGTCCAGGAATAGGGCTGGAGTGGAATGTTGCAGCGGTAGCTATTTCCGGCGGAAACAGTGTTTCCGCAATTAGTGGAACGGCATGGCAGAGGCTTTCATTCCGCTAGTTTCATTCCATGGTTCTGCGGTTCCGCTTATTTAATTCTACTACTTAGTGGAATCGTGGAAACATGACATTTTTGCTACTTCCGCAATTCCGCCAGCACCACAAAATAGCGGAATAGCGGTTTTCCGCAATTTCCGCAATGTTTCCGCAATTTTTCTGCAATTCCGCGATTTGCAGAATTCCAGTGGAATTAGCGGAATGTCCGCAGAAAAGTCGCGGTGTGGCGCCGGCAATTCCGAAATGGCAGAATGGAATCGTGGTGCGGTAACAGCTGCTGCCGCATCAGCCCTATCCAGGAATCCCATAGCATTGAGATGTGCCTGAAGCTGCAAGGCAACTACTCATTCAATAACCTTCCCTAGAAAGGGAAGATTAGAGATGGGGCAATTGGCAGGGGAGACAACTTCAATATATGGTTTCTTGCGTAGGAGGTCCCTTAAGCACCTCTGCCCTCGAATGACTGTGAGGCCCCTGGAGCTTGTACCACTGGGAGGGGAAAGGGGCCCCTAAAAATCTATGACTGAATTTTAAGCCAGGATGGGACCCTATTGCTCTGTGATGCTTCCGGCTCCCCTAGGTCCAATTACTTCCATCCGCAGAAGCATGGGTTAGGCAAGCCTCAGCATCAAATAATCAGGTTTTACAGTCTGTTGCTAACCCAACAAAACCTGTACTACAGTAGATACCTAGTGTTCTCGAAACCTGTCCTTAAACAATAACATGTCTATTAAATGGTGAATGATTACAAGTTTGTGCAAGTGTTACCGAAAACCAAGGTCAGATTCAGAGGTGAGCAAGTTCTCAGTGACTATATTCCCCGAGTACCTGCAAATGCCCCCCGTGTTGCTTTTGCTGATGCCCTTGTATTGTGCCATTGCCACAGGTGCCCTGTCCTGTCCCTATGCCTCCAACAACTCTGTTGCTCTACTGTCCTTATTGCTATCTCCAGCTGTTACCAGTTATTCTCAGGGCACATTTATGGGTTTGCTGAAGGCTATGGGTCAGCAATGGAAAGCAAATCCCTAATTCCTGAGCATCTATCCTGTCTCTAGTCTGTCTTTGTGTATCCCGTTAGGGGGTCTGTCACCTGTGAGAGGGGCTTTGGTGATGCAGACACCTGTCATTCTACCAACTGGGCACTGACCATCAGATCATTCTCTGTGATTTCTTTTCCTCGCTTCTTGTGAAACTAGTGACAGCAGAACAAAGCCTAATGCAGCAGGTGGTACAAATGTTCCCCAGACAGCTTTGCCCAATGTATGCTCAGCAGATCAAATTAAAAAGGTTGGGAGGATTCCTCACCCCGTTCAGCAGAAACCGTGCATTCCAGCAACCTCAAACATATCCATCCATCCACCCTTGAATCTACTCTGAGTACCCCTCAACTCCCTGACACCCTATGCCAGTCCCCAAGGGTGAGCATACCTCTCCCTTAATTTTGACACGCTGCTTCCTGCTGTTTGCCTGCCTGCCTGCCTACACCCCAGTCCCATTGTTGCCTGTCCATGCTGCTGCCCTCACCACTATTGTTTGAAATTGTCAAGTGGTAACATATGAAAGAATGGCAGTTCTTTCCCTTTTCAGCTGAGCATGCCTTCTGATTGGCCATTGTCAGTCACTTTATTGGAAATGCATGTTCAGCCACCAGAGGGAGTAGGTGAGTGAGGGGTGTGTGGAATCTGTTCACTTTGAAGGTTGGAGGGTGGCTAGGTCCTTTGGCAACCTCTACATCTTCTTCTGCCCATGACTCTACTGATCCAGTAGCAGCTGATTGCAGAACTGGGCTTCCTTTGAGATGTTGGTAAAAGATCCCACGTGTTTGATGGAAGTGTTTGTCATGTGAACAAATGTTCAAAATAATTAATGACAAATAATTGATTGGGAGGTGGAAGGGGGTATCAAGTGGAATACCATGAGGATCTGTCTTGGGTCCAGTCCTCTACAACATTTCCATTTATGATTTGGAGGAGGAAGTGGAGAGTATACTCATCAAATCTGGATGTGACACAAAAGTGAGAGGGGCTGCAAACACTTTGGAGGATGAGATTAGAATTCAGAATGATCTGGATAAACTAGATAGGTTGGCTGGAAGAAACAAAATGAGATTTAACAAAGACAGTTGCAAAGTATTACACATTGGAATGAAAAACCAGATGCACAAATATAAAATGAGGGTCAACCAATTTGACAGTAGTACTGCAGGGAAGGATCTGGGAGTTATGGTGATTGAGGGTAGAATGTAAGCCATATGAGGAAAGGCTGAAAGAAGTAGGTATGCTTAGCCTAAAGAAAAGAAAACTAAGGAGGAAAACATGATAGCAGTTTTCATGTATCTAAATGTTGCCACCAAAAAGGTAGTGAACACTTGTTCTTCACTCTGTCACAGACTATAGAACAAGAGGGAATGCACTTAAAATTGCTCCATCCAAGGTAGAATTTGGTCAAATATCAGAGAAAAACTAACCTGTGTCTGAACCTGTGCATATTCCTAAGGTGATGTAAGATCTTCCTTTCTGGCAAAGCATTTGGCAGGCAGAGATAGGGGTTAGGCATGAGGGTTATTTAGGGATTAAATACCATACTGTCTCTGTGTGTCTGTCTGTCTGTGTGCATGTGTGTTTTCAAATATGATGGTACCTAAGCACCGTCACGGACTTACCCTGTCCAGAGTGGGGCTGCCACTGTGGCTGGGATCTGACCAGGCCCCCAAATCAACATGACAGGGAGCAGACTGCTGGGGAAGGCAGGGAGATGCACGGACATGAGTCCCCCCAGCCCCGCCCCCGTGCAGTGCCCAGTGGCTTATCCACTTCCCTGATGGGTGGCCATGGCACCCAGAACCAGCAGGACTCCGGAACAGGGTCCGGTCAAGTGGGCTTTCAAATGTGAAAGCCCATTTTATTCCAGGTCAGATGGCCAGATCCTGACTGTGGTGGCAGCTAGCGCGTGCTGTGACACAGAGACTTTACCAAGTCACAGCTCGTGCTAGCTGCCACCATGGCTGGAATCTATCCCATGTCAACATCTGGTGGCCTGGAACTAACATGACGGTGGCCTGCGGTTCGCACTGGATCAAAGTGTGGTAAAGTGGGCCACTGTCACGTTTGAAAACATCCCCCCACCCCATACACACGCACGCACATGCACATGCGCGCACACACACACACACATCTTTCTGTTAGATACCCTGATATCCAGACACCTTGGGGAAAGAACATTTTATCTGGATTAGTGAGAGATCCATATGTAAGGGTTCCAATATGTTCTGAACAGCTGCTGAACTCTGAACAACTGTCTGGAACTGCGAGCACTGAGAAGCTGTTACAGCTGAACAGATGTTCTTAATGTCCTCTGCACAGCAGACACAAAGCATGTCCAAAATAAGGAAGAGTCTTGGTTAGAGATGTCCAGATAAGCAAGATTTTAATGTAAATCCTTATGGTCAGTGTAGTCAGAGCTATGACAGAGAGCCAGTGACTGACACTGACAGTTCTCAGAACACTGGCGGGGGTTCTATTCCTATCTTTGCCACTGACTTAATGTGTGACCTTGAACACGTCTGTTTGACCTTGCTGTGCTTCCGTCTCTATCTGTTTAGACTGCCCATTCTTTGCAGCAAGGGCTGTTTTTTATTTGTGTGTATATAATGCCCAGTACATTGAGACCCTGATCTTGGTAAGGGCTTCAGTAATGTTACTGGATATTGGATAATATCAATTTTAGAAAAAGCTAGAAAGTAGTAGTGGGTGATGGTGGAGTAGAAAGATGTGGGGATGGGAATTAATGAGAAAACAAGTACATCTGGGATTAAAATTGCCTGATAAAATCTGTAAGGGGAGGTAACTTTAATATGAAGAAGTGATGATGCAGCAAATCTGTACCTGAGTGGGAGAGACTCAATAGCAGAGGTGAGATATCAAGTCTCATAAAGGCTTATCATCTGAGGCTGGTATGAACAGAGATACCGTGGCTTCAGGAGACATTGTGCAAGCCAAGGAGGACTTCACTCCCCTCCCCACGATAAAAACAGCGCAACTTGTTTTTATAAAGAAATCCAGGATGCTGGCTGAGCACACTTCTTCTGAGCTGACCTGAAGTTTCTTCCAACTGTGAGAGCGGAAGACAACTCTACTATGAGATTATGTGTTATACAGTTTTGCAAGCTCTTCTTAGTGCAGGATGGTCCCTTCCATCTCCACTAGAGTGGGGAAGCTTTTCCCTCCCAGGGGCCATTTTGAAAATTAGTACAAGCTCCAAGGTCCTCATAGACGTTGTTGGGGGCAGAGGTACATAAGGGAAGGGGAGGGTCCAAATCATACATCAGTGCCATGGATCTGTTCCCTATGCTTGAATGCATGCATTGCATACCCTCATCTCTCCTCCCTTCCCCTGAGCTCAGTCTTTCAGTCCTTGGGGGGAGAAACTGGATCCAGGGGCCAGATGCAGGAATTTGAAAGAGGCCAAATAAAGACTAGCCATGGGCTGCATTTGGTCCCTGGGCCTGAAGTCCACCATCCTTAACTAAGGCTACTTTTATACGAGCGGGTCGCAGTCGCGTGACCCACTTGCGTGATTTTTTTAAAATCCCGCAAGGCGGGATTATACGTGACGATAGACGCGATCACGCGCATTCAAGGCAGTCACGTGTTGTTCGCTGACCGTGAACGAAATACCTCGATGTGTGAGGTATTTAGTTTGCGGTCGGCAAACAACACGCGACTGCCTTGAACGCCATCGTCGCGGGATTTTGAAAAATCGCATGAGCGGGTTGTGAGACTGCGACCCGCTCGTATAAAAGCTGCCTTAGTTCAAAATCTCCTGGATCTCAGCTCCACTCTCCAAAACATCACTCTAGCTCCTTTACTCTGGTACCATTTGGTTGTGGCAAATGATTTAACAGCTCTCTGCCTCAGTGTCTCCATTTACCAAATGGGGGGACAGCAACCACAGCCTTTACTCTCCTCTTTCACAGACTGTTCATGTAGATGCTGGGGAATTAAACTGTGGGAGAGGAGATTTACCCAAGCTCTGGAGTTTTGTGTGGCAGATCTAGGGCCTCATTCACATGTACAGGTAAATCAGTTCAATAAGTCCTTAACTCACTTATACCTCAATAGCATTCACACTGTGATGGGGTTCGGGTCTTTCAACTGTCCCGCTTCCTGGCCAGCTGTGACTCAGTTTCCCCACTTACAGTCTCCATTGGGCCACAGCTCATTCCAGAACTGTCCCAGTCTGTGAGTTAACTACCCTGCTACCTGAGTCCCTGGAGGTTCCCAGTTATAGAAACTGTATTAAGGTTCGCACAAGTATCTAAATTGAGATGTCCCCTCAACTGTGTTACCTAATGCTGGTATCACACAAGCACACCAAAGCTTGTTTAAAAGAATTTGTATTTATACATTCAGATTGGATACAAGATAAAATTGATTCAAGAGTGCAAGTCTAACAAAAGTATTCAAAAGTAACGCTATGCTAAATTCACTGGAAAATTCCCTAACATCTTACCCTATGTTACACAGCTTGATGTTCATAGCTGGGTCCTTTTCTTCTTAGGGTAATTTCAGATGTTACGAAAACGCCTTTCACCACCGTGAACCCCCGGTCAGGATCAAGCTTGACCACGGTTCTCGATCTCCAGCTGGCCGGAGGTCGAGAACCATGGTTAGAGTGGCCACAATCCAGGACGGGGCTGGCAATGGCGGTGCTGCACATCTGCTCGCCAGCCCCATCCCGAAATCAGGCCCCGACCTCAGGATGGGGTTGGACGCACTGGCATCATTGGCCACTGCGCCCACCCATCTCCCCATGGGCGGGCGACTGAAGGAGTGTGGTGGAGCAGGGCAGAGCGGCACCGCACGTCGTGCAGCCCCGCCCCCTACACGATCCCCCTCAGGGATCAGGCCGGCACATCTAAAGGACAGCCGGCCTGATCACGGACTGGGGTCCGAGCTGGATCCTGGTCCAGGGTTCAGCATGCCGGGCCTCCGGACCCGTCACGTCTGAAATTACCCTTAATCTCTCTTGATACGTCTCAGTCCATGTCTTGGCTGGGTCTTGTGGAATGGTTGTTTGGATGTCTCTGTTTCTCTTTGTCCCCTTAAATAATTTCTTAATTGTTCCCAGAAGATGCTCGCCTTTTCTGTTTCTTGGCCATTCGTTCAGTCTCTGGAAGCTACCGGTAACTCGTGTACTCTCCTGGTAACACTTCATCTACATTATAGTTGTATTTCCTTCCTGTCCCAGCTTCTGCTTAACTTTATTTTGGGCTCACATTCTATCTTCTACTTTCCAAACTTAACTTTTTTATATGTATCTTCCACATACATAAATTTTCCCCTCAGTGGACCCCGCATTTCTTGACAACTCCAACGACACCAAACTTGTCATGTTTTATATAATGATTTCAGAAGTACAAAATGTATTGTTCATTCACATGAAAACCACATTTCACGTGTGTTACGTAAGCGTTGTTTTCATAAATACTCAGACACATGTCAAGTGATAGTATTCAGGAATAGGAGGCAAAGTATGTGCTCAGGAAAAATCAGTACCCTTAACTTTCTAAGTATCTTATAATGTGTGAACTCTTCTGTGTTTGGCTGGCAAACCCAGGATGCAAATCAATCACAGGTTGCAGTGCAAGTGTCTCTCTGCCAAGAACGCTATGGAATTAATGTCAGAATGCTTTACGTGCAAGGCATGAAGCGTGAGGTCTCATAGTGTGCACTTTTATAGCATGGCCACTGTGTAGAAATTTCTGGGGGAAATTCCCCAACTAGGTTCAACTGATTGATGTCCCCTTAGACCTTCCCCACACAGGAAATCAACAGAAGTTGAAGTCAGAAGTTTTAAAAGAAATAAGTTTTACTAAGAAGAATGATTTTAATCATACAAATAGTCAAGTCATAGACTAATTTTGGAGCAAAAGATGAATTTGATGTACAGGAAAGCAATGAGAAACAAAATGCAGTCATACATTGGATGGTTAAGTTAGTACCTGTCATTATTTGAAAAAGTGCAGTAAAATAAGATATTGGATATTGTATAAATGTCCCCCTAATCCTAGACTAAGGTAAGCCTTCTCAAAGGAATGGCCAGTTCCCTAGAAGTGGGTTAAGCTTCCCTCCAGAAGAAAACAGGAATATCAGCCATAAGCTTTCCTGCCGTGTTGAATGCCCAGGTGGCACTCAAGACCAAGTTCTGGGCTGTTGAGCTGCACAGCTAGCTAGGCTTTAGTTTAGGGCATTTTTATAGACCACATGGGGACCGGCTTCACCAATATGGTAAGCCCCTATGATTATTCAATAAGCTAATCATTTTTTTACTATTATAACTAAATAAGGTAAACGCCCTCCTTTATCAGTGCTGTTATCACACGTCTAACCTTTTTTTAATTCTTGCCTTCCATCCTAATTACTCCTTCCTCATTTCTCCTCCCTGACATGATTTGAAACTAATGTCAAGTGAACCAACGTACACTCTCTCTATGCCAAGCCAAGCAGTTTTGCATAATAAGCAAACAGTCATTAGATTTACAAGTAGGCCTTATAGGCAGCCTACAATTGGGGTAAATGGTGGCAGTACTAAATCAGTTTAACAGCACAGTGTGTACAATACCAAAGTGAGCTACTTAAAACCTCGATGATTGCTTTGACTGATAAATCAGTTTAGTTTTCTATGTGTGAACAGGACACCTATGGGCTATTTTACTTTTGAAACTCTACTTCTGACAGTATCATTCTCTCATTTAAACTGAAGCATTAGTGTGAGATGCTGCTCTTATGTTCCTCAGACAGGGTATCATTATGTAATTTTTTTTCTAAAAAGTTTCTTGACTAAATGTGTTTAGAACCACACTAGTCCTTGACTATACAATGTAAATCTAAAGCAATAGCTAATGACTGCTTTGTCCCCTTGCCCTTCTGCTCTCATATAAGATCATGTGTTTTATAATACATAGGAATATACTTGTTGACAAATGATCTGTTGTGTGCATTTTGGAAGTAATGTTTCAGCTTGCATTGCATTTGGAAGAATGTATTCTGAAAGGACCTCCCTAAAATGGTATTTATTTGCCAATGAAAATACACACAAACTCTGGGACGGGGAGGTTACCATTCTTAGCACTACGCCTTCAGTTCATCCGTTTATCCATAACCCATGTGGGTACCTACCATGGAGCAAGGGGGGCTCAATTGGGCCCTCTGGAATCTAGGGGGGCCCTTTGCAAGTGGCATGATTCCATTTGCATTCCTTCCATTTGCAAGGAAATTTTCAGAGTGGGGAGGGGAGGGAGCAGGGACAACATCACCCCCCACACTCTGAAAACTTCCTTCCTGGCAGGATCCTTTGAAAATTTCCTACCAGTGCTCAGGCTGCTTGGAAAGCCATCAGGGCTAGCGAGCTGACCCTAGGCCCGCTCCTCAAGCTTCCTTCATGGTGGGGTTTCTGCTGCTCTAGGGAGGCTCGTTGGGAGCCAAGGTGGCAACACCTCCTTTGTGGGGGGAAGCCAAGGCTGGCCGGGAGCCTCATTGGGAAGGCTGCTGCTTAGGGAGGCCTTGTCCTTAGGGAGGACCATAACTGGGACATGACATCGTGGTCCACCATAGCCTTGCTATGCCACTAGCAATGAGGTTACAAAATAGTTATTTCTATCACTCGCAATCTCTCACACATACACACCTCAGTCAGTTATTCTGGAAATTTATCAGACATCCCAGGCCATAGATGAATAATAATCCCTAAACAAGTGTATCATTTTGAGCACTTGAAAGCTATTTTAGGGTTGGGAGGCAGATAAATAACTGGGAGGTAGACTTTGACTATAGGTTTAAGTACCTAGACAACGAGGTGCAAATCCCACTGATAAAGCTTGTTAGTGTTACAGGGGTCACAGGCACTGAGCCAGCAGTGGACTGCGGAGGAGCTTGGTCAGAGACAGGCACACAAATCTCTAGATTCTTAGCAGAGATGAGAAGGAATGGGTCCGTTCTTTTTTCTCCCTCTCCCCTTGGCTGTCAGTGATGGAGCCTGCATCTGGAGCTTCCGAGTCCCTTTCACTGGCTTTCGGATGTGAGGAAGTCATTCTGTTATGCACAGATTCATTGTCTATCCTTGAGTGCATGTGCTCATCTCCACTCTCTTGTACTAAACCAACTCTTTCAGTGCTTGGGGGCAAGGGGCAAGAGTTTGGAAGTTGGATCCACAGCACAAATCCAGGAACTGGGGAGCAAACAACCAAAAAGCTGCAGGCCAGATTTGGCCCACCCAGGCCGCAGGTTCCCCATCCCTGCCACAGAACGCCTAGTGTCAATACTATTTCCTGTGCCTTGCACCAACGGGCACTGGAGTCTTGTTTAAGGCATGCTGGATGTATTTCCATTTATTCTGTTGGGTGTCCTGTGCAGAAAGTTGGACTGAGCTGTTGCCTATCCTTGCAGTAGAGCCATGGCACTTCAAACTACCATGGGTCAGATTTTCATCTGCTACAAAGCTACCTCCTCCCAGTCCTTCTCCTTCCTTCTTATCACTGTTTAGAAACAAAGCTCTAAGCTGCTCATTAGCGCGTCAGCCTTAGCGGTAAATTGGGTGGCCCTGACATCCTCATCTCTTATCTCACCTCTGTCCTAGAGGGAGACAAAGTGTTATTCACAGATAAATTTGGCAGAACAGAAATGAACAGCTCCCTTTTTACTGCTGTATTTGCCCCCACCCCAATCAATTTAATATTGGGGGTCACTACTTCAAAGCTCCCACAGATATTTGTGAAGTCCTTTCATCTCTCTGTTACAAAATGCATGGCCATCATTAATTCACTATAGCTCATACAAGTACAGCAGTGCTTAGCAATAAGGCTGATAACAAATTATGTGTCATTTTCTCTTATTGGACAATTAAGATGTTTCCAGCTTGTTAGCCACAAGAGCTGAAATCTGAGGTCTGGGTCCTTCCACTCTAGGGGTGGGAAGTTTGGATTCGGGTTAATCTGTAACTGCCCATAATTGGCAGTTGGATTAATCTATCTATACTGAACTGCAACTGTGTCTGAAAACACACCTGTGTTTCTTTCCTAATTAGCACTTTCATTACATTTTTGGTCAGTGTCTTATTTCATGGCCTGACATACACCCCCTCTATCTGTAGACGAATCTCTCAGAGTTTGGAAGTTGGATTCAGTCTCATGGGTCAGTGTGAAGTTAGCTGTGGTGTAAAACTGGGTTTTGATTTGGTAGCACTAGCTAGTGAGAAGGGATTTGTTGCAAGTTTAGCTCTTGAGCCAAACTGCACCCTACAACTGAACTCTAAATAAACCTCACTGAAGTTCATGGATCCAAAAGTCTCTGTTTGGGTAGAGGGGAGGCACCGTACAACCAAATGAGGGTCTGGAGCCTTCAAGGACATACAGCCTCGGCCTCCACTAGAGGTGAAAATATTTGCGATGTCCCTGATGAAAGTGTGCCAAGGACTCAAATCAAATAAGTTTTTATTGTTGGCCACATGGCCTAAACAAAACAAAGAAAGACAAATGCAAAAAACTTACAAATATATATGGCATCACACTATGCCTGTCAGCTGCTATAATTAATTCAAAACTAAACCCATGTTGTATCAAGCTTAACAGTAAATACACAATCCTCTTGGTACCAATTCTATACCATGCCAACCCCCCAAATTCCAAACCTTTGTCAGCAAATCGACACATTTAGGCAGGGTTGTCAGACATAATTTGCCCTCCATCGGGGTGTACTGACCTTAAATCTCACTACAACCCATTGCTCCTTTTAGGCAATAACACTCTAGTCCACATCTAGTTTTCTAAAGGCTTTTTAGTGAAATGTTGATGAATACGGGCAATCCTAGCGGCAAATATTGCCACCCTTTTAGTTCTTGTGACACTAGTATCATTTAATAAATAAAGAAGCTGATGGAGAACTGAGCAAGAAGCGTCACAACCAGTTACTTCCTGCAGCTTTTGACGTTGAGTTGTGTATAGTGGACATATCATCATATAGTGTATTAAATCCTCTACCTCAGTCTTACATGGACAGATACACTTTAAATAAGCTACCTGATAATACTTATGATGTATGATCATAAGCTGACTGCATTGTCTGGAAGTGAAGATTGGTATATGCCTTTCTAAGACTAGGGTCAGCTAGCTGATTCAAATAGTGGGCCCCTTCTCTAGGTGGTACCCAATATTTATAGTATGGAGCAACCTTTGAATTATGTGCTGCAGCTCTAAGATTCTGCCTATCAATGTCCATTATTCTCCACTTCAGCATCTTAATAACCTCTCTACTCGTATACTGTTGAAGAAAAACTTCGGAGAATCCTAAAGTTTGCAGACATAGGTTGGCTGAGGACCACCACTGATCACGTCCTCCCACCTTATCAGCTGATTTTTCTTGCATTACCAACTGCAGTACAGAAGCTGAAGGCATATCTCTCACTTTAGCCCAAAAGGACAGAACTCTTAATTGTACTTTGGCTAGGTGTGAGCAGCTACCCAATTCTAGGTTAATCAAAGCTATCTTGGTAGCACGAGGGCGTGCCAATATTCTTCGCCAGAATCCGTTCACCACTGTCCCTGACACTGCCAATACCTTCCTACGCAATCCCCAAATCGGTGCACCATAGAGCATACTTGCCTCAACTTTTGCCTCCACCAGTCTTTTGACTGCCATGATGTTTTGCTGTCCCTGTTGCATAAAAAAACGTACAATAGCTATAACCTCTATCTTAGCTTTCTGCTTAGCTGCCATCAAATTGGTCTTTCAAGAGCCATTAAAGGCAAAAATCATGCCCAGATATTTAAATGAACGAACCTACTCCAGCCTATGTGATCCCAATGCCCATTTATATCTAACGGATCTTCTGGAAAAAACCATAATCTTGGTTTTACTATAGTTAATACCTAATCCCATTTCTTTACATTTCTTCTCAAAATCCGTCAAAAATCTCTCCAATCCTAACTTACTAAGAGACCAAGAACTCATCCATACAACACATCCTTCCCTCTTGCAAACTCACCCATTGTTTTTGAATCTGTGTTTGAAAATTGCCTTTTTCCATACAATGCATTCACACAACTGCTGATTCCCCTGCATTTCATTCCACCCCCACCTTTGCTATAGTCTTTCCCAAAATGTAAATGGAATGGAGAAATAGCCTTGCTCAAATTTCAGAAAATAGCACTGAGCAGAGGAGGGAGTTCCTCTTTCAGGATATTTTGGCCACAGCTATCTGGTCTCTGAGAAGAAGAAAGTGACAAACAGGAAATGATGAATCAGGGTAACCAAGTCAACAACATCATTGCTTCTTGGTCGTGAATTGATAAGATTCTTTCTCACCCAGCACCTTTGCCCCTTACAAACTTGTTCCTACCTAAACTCGTGTTTGCCTTGTCCAGTAACAATACACTAGGGATGGGCGAACGTGGTTCGGAAGTTTGGAGTTCGACCTGAACTCGGCCTGTTCGGACGACCGAATCTGAACCCGAATCCAAACATGAACTGGCTCAACCGAACTCAATTCCGAACATCAAAATGACCAAACAATTTGGTCAGTTCGGATCGCATTCGGGTGAGTTTGGGTGGCAAAAAAAGGTTCACTGGAAGGTTGAACGTGACAGTGAGGGGTAGTACTAGTCACTGAGGAGCAGACTTCCAGGCACCAGGGGTGGAGAGGCTTGCAAGAAATGAAACTATCTGCCTCCCCCCTTCCCAACACCTTCTGAGCTAGTCACTGTTCCTGAACAGCAGGCGTTGAGTAGGATTATTAGATTGCTTTAAGTTTCATTTCAGTTTTGTACTGAAATGAAACTTAAACCTTAAACTGAAACCTTGTGTTTGTGATTCCCCCCCATCCCATATAGAGAGAGATAGAGAGATATAGATATAGAGAGATAGAGAGATAGGTTAGGGATAGTAGTTGTAGGAGCTAGCTTAGTGATAGAGATAGCGTTAGTGATTTAGTTTTAGTGTTTGTAGGAGTAGGCCTGTGTACTTATTAGATAATCCATTTAGTTCATAGCATTTAGAATAGTTACTAGCAGTTAGATTTAGTGTAGATAGATAGATATATTAGATAAAAAACCCATATAAAAACAAACAAACAAACAAACAAAAAACATATAAAAGTTTAATAAAACCAAATAAAAAACCAAAAAACCATATAAAAAACAACAAAAACACCCATAACAAAACATTTCCCGAACGGCCAAACCCGAACCGAATGGCTGAACCTAACGGCCGAACCCAAACCCGGCGAACTAACCGAACTGCCGAACTGAACGGACGAACCGAACGCAGCCGAACCGAACAGCCGAACTCGAACCCCGATCTGTTCGCCCATCCCTACAATACACTCACACAGCTACTGATTTCCCTTGTATGAGATAGCAGAGAAAGGGTTCATTACAGAGTGCAGAAAGTGGTAAGTATTTCCCATAGAACTCTAAATATGCATTTGGATAACTGTCCACTCTGAAAAAATGTGTGAATGAGTTCTCAGATCTTTGCAAGCAAAGCCTTTGTATCAATAAATGGCACAGAGTACAACATCATCAAGAAATGGTAATGATTTCACACAGCACTCACTCTGAGTATGGGTTTGAGCTATGGCTGAAATGAGATTTCACACAAAAAAGGGAATTCCTGTTGAAATCCCGGTTCCGAATATCTTCTTAGTCAAATTGAGAACCCCTTAGTATTCCACAATGTTGACCGCAATTTTGGTTCTTGATTTTACTGACTTTCTGCTTACTGGGATCCCAATTACCACTTTGCCATCCATTTCAAATCCTGAGAGGTAATACTGACACAGTACCACATTTTTTCAATTTTTCCCTTTTACTCCATTTTCCCTTTTACTTCCTTGTCAATCATTGGCTTGCATGCAGATTCCTTCACTAATCTGCTATCCAGTTGCAGATTGGTTAAAGCAAAGGGAACAAAATAGAACAATTCTGATTGGAGGCACCGGAATGTAGATTAAGGGGCACTGGGGGAAGGTTAAGAGGTGAGCTATTTGCACAGTGATTGACTCAGAAAGGCGGTTTAACGAATAGACAGAAACCTGGCGGTAAAATGGTATCCTTGGCAACGCGGTAAGTGGTAAGCGAATGGTATGCAATACACAGTACATGGTGAGTGGTAGGACAGCTTTTGTCTCAGCCCCAGTTTTATTGAACTCCCTTCCCACAGAAGTTCTCTTGAGCCCAAGTCTGAGCATCTTCCAGATCTGGTGTAAAACATACTTGCTTGGTGTGATGGTTTGTCTTGTGCCAGTAAATCCACCCACAGTGTACAGACTCACTGTGTTTTCACTTCTACCTTTTGGATGCCCTGCGTATTTAATCCATTGGAATCAGACCCACCTCCCACTATTTGTGTTGATTATTTCGGCCACCCTGCCACATTTGGTAAGGCATTGGGCAGGCAGGGATAGGGGCTGGTTTGGAGATTAGATGTGGTTGAGGGAGAGGATAGAGAAGCTTTCAGAGGGAGGGTTTTAGGGGTATGGTTCAAATAAAGAAACTAGGTTTTTATTTTTGTTTTTGAAGAAGTGATGTGGGGCAGAAAATTCTCCAGAAAATTTTCTGCTAATTTTTTCCAAAAAACTTTCCAGCTCTAAGAATGCATTGTTTTGTATAATTAATTTGTAATGTACCAGTTAAATTGGGCAGTTTCAAAGTTGCAATTAACTTCTTATGCACACACACATATGGCCATTTTAACTGGACCGCGGTGGGTGGAGGGATGAGTGTGCAGCTGCAGTGGACGGACATGTGTTCCCATGGGCACACACCCACAGAGCATCGGGCATTGGAGACCATTGCTCCGTGTGTGGGTGATGGGTGTAGATGGGTGTAGATGGGTGGAGGTGGGTGTAGCATGAGAGGGCGCAGGCACCCCCACCCATCCCCCGTGGCTTTCACACGGGGACCTCCACCCATCTGGTCCCCAGCCCATGGAGAGTGCCCCACTAGGTCTGTGGGCATCCCACCAGGGTACCCCACCACCAGCAAGCACACCAGCTCCCCCACGCAGCAAACTTGGCTTCTGCATCAGCGCACCTCCTGCTCAGAGCAGGCGTGAGGTGTGCAGAGCCATCTGGAAGGCCACCTTCACCCTCAGGAGCCATTGTCCACCTGCCTGGCCAGACCCCGAACTCCAGAGGTTGAGAGCCCTGTGCATCTCTGTGCGTTCCAGCACCATGGCACCATTGAGGTATGGGAGGAGGGGCAGGGTCTTGTGGGGGACTGCCCAGGGATCTCACCCTCTGATGTTTGGGGGCACGCCCACCAGCGCTCCTTCCTCCTGCATTTTTAGAGCTGGAAAATTTTTCTGAAAAATATAGCAGAAACTTTACTGGAGAATTTTCTGCCCCACTTAAAACTTCTGCCGTGCATCTCTTCTGGGGAAAAAAACAAAAACAAAAACTGTGTCCCCTTAAGAATAGGGAGTCTGCAAGCAGGGCCGGCACTACCGCGGGGCCGCTTTGGGTGGTCACCCCGGGCCCCGCTCCTGGGGGGGCCCCGCAATCAGGATCCCCAGCTCCTGGCCTGACAGTGGCTGGGAACTGGGGCCCCCGACTGCGGGGCCCCCAGCCAACTCCGACTGACAGGCAGCAGAGGGGATGAGCAGGAGTGAGGGAGAGGCAGAGGCCCCGCCTCTCCCACACTCCATGCCACCCCCCTCCACTGCCTGACAGTCTTGGCCAGGGGAAATGTGGTAGAGAAAAGCAGAGGACCTGCCTCTCCCTCATTTCCCCTGGCCAAGAGACTAACAGGCAGGGGGGCACCCACAGAGTAAGGGAGAGGCAGGGCCTCTGCTTCTCCCTCACTTCCAGCAGAAGTGAGGGAGAAGCAGGCAGAGGTCCCACCTCTCCCTCACGCTGCTGGCCCCCTCTGATGCCTGGCTGTTTCGGCTAGGGAAAATGAGGGAGAGACGGGGCCTCTGCCTCTCTCGCCCTCATTTCCCCTGACTGAGACTGTGACATGCAGCGGAGGGGGGGGGGCAACAGAACTCCCGGTGGCGGCGGGCAGCATGGCGGCAGATTTAATCTGCTGCTGCGGTGTCTGCCCTGCCTGAAGCTTTGAACCCGGCATGGGGCCCAGGCCAGAGGTGATGGCAATGGCGGCAGTGATGGATGGTGGATCAGGTAAGTGATCTGAATGGTTGCTCAGGCTTGGGGACAGGCGGAGGGGAGTGCCCCTCCACCCATCCCCGAGCCCAGGCCCGGGTAGTGCGCCACCCCTGGGTCAGGGAGTGCCCCCTGAGCCGGGGAGCACCCCGAGACCCACTAGTGGAAGATAGGGGCCCCGCATTTGTTCCCCGCCCTAGGCCCCACTTACACTAAGGCCGACCCTGTCTGCGAGCAATACTCTTGATGGGTTCTTCTGATTGACTTGTATGAGAATTTATGGCTGAAGATCAGAGATGTTTATTTTTATGCGTTTTTTTGTATAAAGTTTTTAGATTTTATTACTGAGTAAGGTCTTTTCAGCCCTTGTTTGTTAATTGTTTTGTTTTTATACGTGTTCGGTTACATTTTGTTATGACCCATGGTCAAAACAAATAAACCTTTACTACTACTACTACAAAAAACAAAAAAACAGTTCCCACATATAAATTATTTGTGTGTGTATAAAAACACACACACGCACCATCCTTTAGTGAAAGAGAACATGGCTCAAGCAGTTCTGAATCAGATTCGTCTCAAGCTGAACTGGAACTAACAAGTAGATTAAGCACGTCTACAGACAGCGACAGCAAAACTGAAGGTGCCCAGTGAAAGTTAAACTCTGTTGAAGTAGATCAGTGGACAAGAGTAGCATATCATGCATAACTTTTTGGGTGTGCTGTGTCGGTAATGCCCCCAAATTAGTATGTTAACAGTTTTCAGCACCTTTATTTTTTTTTTCTTAAAATTTAAACAGTGTAAGCGAAGTGTATGCTATTACGTTGTCATGACTTTAAATATTTACAAGTAATTCCAATAAAAATTATTTCAAGTAACGCTTTGAATTTGTTTGACTATGGCTGTTTTTATATGAATGGGGGGGACGGGTGTTTGGCCGCGGTGGGTGGAGGTGTGCATGTGTCCATTTACACAGACACAGTCACACCTGCACCCATCTCCACCCATCTACACCCATGAAGCCTCTTCTAGTTTTCCGGAGGGCTCCATGGGTGGAGATGGGTGTGCGATGGGTGGAGGTGGGTGTTGCATGGGAGCACGCATGCACCCTTGCCTATCCCGCTCGGTATTCACACAGGTGAACACCGAGCACACACCCATCCTCCCACCCACCGCCGGCCGTATACATGGATCCCCCCCAACACTCGCCCAAACACCGAGCAGGGGGCGGTCCGTGAAAAAACTGCCTCCTATGTAATATTATTCTGAGACCTCCGGTCAGGCACATGATCTTAATCTGGGGTGGGACACTGTTTTTTCCCCTTCCCCCTGGCAGTCGCACTGGCCATTTAAAAATGGCCACTCTACCACACCACAAAAATCACAGAGAGGATGAACTGCATCACCCAATTTTCTTATAATGGGTTATTTTTCAGTGGCCGGTTTTACACAGATGCCTCCCGGCTCAGTGTTTGGGCGGGTTTTGGGGGTGTGTGTGTCCGTGCATACGGCCAGCGGTGGGTGGGGGATGGGGATGCACTCTGTGTTCACCCGTGTGAACACCAAGCGGGATGGGTGGGGGTGCGTGCTCCTGCGCAACACCCATCGCACAGCCATCTCCACCCACCTCCACCCACAGAGTCCTCCGTAAAACTGGAGGTGGCTCCATGGGTGGAGATGGGTGATCCGCGGCCAAACTCCTATCCCCTCACCCACCTCCGTCCATGTAAAAATGGCCTATGGCCTACGGACGCCCCCCTCCCTCCTGCTTGGTGTTCATGCAGGTGTTCCACCGGTGGAGGTGTCTGTGCAAACAGCTGGTGGTGGGTGGGGGAATGGGTGTTCGCTCAGTGTTCATCCATGTGAACACCACAGGTGATAGGTGGGGGTGCGTGCACGCGCCTGCGTAACACCCATCGCACACCCATCTCCACCCAGGAGCCCTCCAGAAAACTGGATGAGGCCCTGTGGTTGGAGGTGGGTGGAGGTGGATGTGTGTCCATGTAAAGGGACACACACACACATACCGCCATAACACCCATCCCCCCCCCACCCTCATCCGTTTAAAAACGGCTTATAACATTTATTTTAAACCACATTAAGTGTGCTTTATTGCATTTTCCCCCCTAATTAAATATTTCAGTTCAACTACTTTGGGTTATTGGGAAAACTTTTGAGTTATTGATCCAGCACATAAAATTAATTTGGTATACCTTTTGATTTTTGTTTAATATAAGTCAAATAAACATGCTAAATCAGAACCCAATTGATTTAGGGCATCAGAATTTTTTTCAGACTCCTACATCACTGATTTTAAAGGTTTTTATTAATTGTAAGCTGCCCTGAGCCAATTTGGGAATATAAGTTTAAATAAATAAAAATAAATAAATAAGTGTTCCTGTTCCAAAAGGAAATACTAACCTTAGGGAGTGGTTGCGAGTGTCTGTTGGTACTTAGTCAGTTTCTGGTGATTCAGCACTTCTGCCATTTTTTTACATCCCTTTCTGGGAATTCATCACTTTCCGGGAATGTTTTGTCACTTTCAAGGACTTTTTTGGTTACTTTCCAGGAATTTAATTATGGTTGTACAGCAGTTTTACTGCACTTTTGGCAAGTTCCAGCACTTTCCTAATGCTTATCTAGCATGTTTTCATCCCCACAGCCCCCAGGGGTGAGTGCGGGGCACACATGGGGCTTGGGCACATGGGCACACATGGGGCCTGTGGCAGCAGCATTCAACGTGCAAAAACCCCAGGCAATGGCAAAAACAGCAGGAAAGCCAGTAAGGTTCCGTGTCATGCAAATCCCGGCAAATATCCTGCTTCTGACAGAAGCATCACTCACAAAGATTTTTCATTTGAGGTCTAGTGAGCAGAAAGTCAGTAAATTGGGGATGGCATCTTGCAGTATTGTGAAAATCAAGAAATTGCATTGGTATCAGGAAATGGTCAGGAAATCGATCCCAGTTCCCGAGATGATGAGATTCTTGCAAGCAACAATTTAGCTGCTTGTTTCACCCCTAGTTTGAACAACTACCCACTCTAGAAAAGTGTTGTGTGAATAAGCCTGCAGATCCTTGTAAGCAAACACCTTGCATCTGCTGGCGCAGAGTACAGGATTATCAAGGAACATAAGAAGAGGTAAGGATTTTGCATAACATTCAGAGTGTAGGTTTTGATCACTCCCCACACTGAAAGAGTGTTGTGTGAATGGCACCCAAGTTTGAGTGCCCAGGACAGAGGGTGACTTGGATATCTTTTGTCTTAAGAAATCCCAATTGTGTTCTCTGTCTTTCTTGCCAGCAAGCACCAGAGGTTCCAGGCCTGGATAGGGAAATGAAGAAAAGGCACAGCAGCCAAACCCAAGATGCTAGACCAGAAATATAATTTTTATTATCAATAATATTATCTCAGCAGCAGCACGACTTCAAACTGAAAAATAAATTTCTTCTTTACACATAGAGAGACAGACAGACAAGTCAATCCACACAGCAGCAGCAACAATAACAGTGAGAGATCAGTTCCTCACAGCTTTAGGACACACAGATATCAATGAATAAACTGAAGCCAAACTGCAATGAAGGCTTTGTCTTCTTTCTCCAGTGCACTGAAGGTACAATCCTCCACCCTTAAAGATAATTGGAGCTGAGCCATTGACAACTTCAATGGTGGAGGATTACACCCTGAGTTTGCACTGAAGTTGGACCAATGACCTATTGCTTTTCCATTCTCCAGGGCAGTTTTATACAAACGACCTGCATGTTGTATGAGATTTGGGACAAACTGGATCAATGAAGTTTTGAGAAGTGGCTGCATTGCTCTCACACTTGGGTCCTGAGCACTGGAGCATGTGAGGAACTCTTATTGCCCTAGAGGGGTCTCGGTAAGCCTGACCCAATGGTAGAGCTGAAGCGGGTAGCTGTGGGAATGGGTAAACCCATCAACATCTCAGTAATCAAACCCACCTGGTATTGTTGGTACAAATGTACCAGTTTACCATGTAATGAGTTACTTGAGTTGCCACATTATTAAGTTAGTGTTTGCGTATTTCTGTGTACTCAAAAGAGAGGAGAGTAAGGGGAATGTTACACCTGTGCAAATGTAAATGAGTGGCCAAAATGGAGTAATCAAGTAATGGACAATAAACTGGAAATGGTAACTTGGTAACAGTAAATCATGAAGTCAGTAACCCAATAACAGCATTACCTGGAATTTGGGGTTGTTGGTTGCCTATCTCAGTAAGCAGTTTCCATTCAAGCAACCGATAAGCTACTCACAATTGTGGGTATTACCTACATGTAGGTAGCAAACCTACTACTCCTTTCAGCTCTACCCAATGCCAATGGATATAGTCCCATTGGATTCATTGATCCCCTAATCAGGGCCCATCAGAATTGTTGTGTTCAAACATAAGCATGTGCTTTGCTGAAGAAGAGCTTCAGATGCTCCCAGTGTCTGAGGACTAGATGTTCCCTTTATTGCTCTTGATTTCAATTGAATGCAACTCACACTCATAGTCTGACAGAAAGGGCCTGATCCAGCAGGATCCTGATAATACTGAAGGCAATAGAAAGACTTCCAAGGGATTCTGATCAAGCTGTAAAGACACACCTCCACCCTCAAATTCTGTTCATTTATCAATAGATGGGCAGCACAAATACAAAATAGGTTGGCAGTATTGGCTGTGGTGGGCACAGTGTCAAAGTGCCAGAGCAGGCAACCATTTCTGTGATAAGGGGAGGCAGTGGTGGCAGCAGAGGGGAGGAAAGGATTATGTTTCTCCTATTAGCTAATAACGTTCAGCGCATCAATTAACAAGTGAAGCTCGTCCTTCACGCTCTCCAGGGAAAGGTGAATTTTCTGTGGGTTGTCCAGGAGTTCAATGCTGTGTGTGTATGGATCATACTTTACCAAGAACGGCCGCTTGATGCGTGCTGCGTAGCTCCTGCAGGGAGGGCGGGGAGAGAACCAAACTTGTTAGCATAGATGGGCCAGTGCTACCATCGGAAGAAGCAGGGAAGACATTTTGTGAAAATGTTATCAAGACTCTCTCATTTTTGGAAATTGAAATTGAACCAGTTGTAGAGCAAATTTATTATTATTATTACTATTTATTATTATTTTTTAAATTAGTGGATTTGGTGCACATTTCACTCCCCATGCCATATTTCCTGGTTTTGTTCAGCTTTCAGCAGAATCATCACATTGAATCGCAGCACTGTTAGTATTCCTGCAAATGTATATACTGATCCAAATTTTACAGGCAGGGTTCTTCTCCAATCTTTTTAAGACAAACTAGTTATCATTTCTGGAAAGCCAGAAGCATTGCCACTCATTCATAGGAGGTTTCCTTTAATGCTGGCAGTGTTTTCCCTCGATTCCATTCATTTAAGGCAGCAGGCAGAGAGTCAAGAATGGGACAAAGTAGATGAAAGATTTGAGTCGAGATTTTGGTGCTGTGGGCAGTTCCAAATGTGATAGCCAGTGGGCAGTGTTAAAATGTGTAGGGAAGGCTGGATCTCCTTGACTTGCATTAGCCCTGCCCCCATGGCCCTGGAACTTCACAGGAAGAAAATTTGTGGGGTCTCCCAGTAATAACTATGCCCCTGGCAGTGGGGAAGATACAGAAGCTTGAGTCATCCCTTCCATTCACTAGAGCAGGGATGAATTTAGAACTGCATCTTGCATTGGGCTTAGGCATATAAGGCACCCTTTGCTCATTGCTGGCTTTTGTCAAATGTACAAATGGGGTAATTCTCAGCATGCTGGGCATTTGTACAAATGATAAAGCCACCACTCTTGCTATAATGACTTGGGTCCTACACATCTAAAAAGACCACCTTCCCTCCCTAACTATGTTCTATTGTGCTCACTTAGGTCAGCAGGGGGCGTCCACTTGCAAGTTCCCTCATTTCACTAGATTCAGACAACAGGGGCATGCAGAGAAGTGCTTCTTGGTGGCAGGCCGACAGCTTTGGAACTCCCTTCCCTTGAAGGTTTGCCAAAGCCCAAGTATCTTCCAGAGACAATGTAAGGCCAACTTACTTGGCTGGAATTTTAGCGGCTGGGGATGGAGTGTGGGATAGAGTGTGGGGAAGTGGTTTTAATTAGTATTTAGGAAAGGGCAGAATGCAAATTGAAATAAATAAATAAATAACAAATCCGCCTTATAATGAACCCGTTTGAAGTCCCAACCTCAAGAAAAGAAAAAGAAAAAGAACCATTTCAATCAATTGCTTCTTGCCAACTCCTATTATAGTGCAGTGGTTCTGAAACTTTAGAGCACCCGGCCCTTCCTCTTGTCTGTGGTACTCAAGGTCACATCACCACATGCACCTTGCTCCCTTCCTCCTCCCTTGCCCCTGCCATCCACCTATCTCTCCCCTTTTATCTTCTCACTCTTTCCCCACTTGCTGCATCAACATTTTGGAAATTCTCCTCAGCTCAGTTAAGGTAAAAATAGGTATTTGCAGCTGTGCTCATTCTCATGCCTTCTATGCCTCGCCGAAAATCAAAAGAAAGAAAGAAACAAAAAAAAGCCTGTGCATGCACAAAATGGCCTCCAGGGCCATTCTGTGCATACACAGGCCTTTTCCAAAATGGCCCTGGCACTTCACTTGAACCAGGTTCTTTACTAGGCATGGGTGAACAGAACGCGGTACAGATGTTCAGACGTTCGGTTCGAAAACCAAGTTCGGGTTCGATGGTTCGGTTCAGCTGAGTTCGGTTTGACCGAACATTCAAAAATAGTGCTATCAATACCGAAACCGAAACTAAACTGAAACCGAATTTTTGGCCCTGAAAAGACGTTTTTCCCACCCCCAAACTCATCTGAACTCATCTGAACACAACCGAACTGTTCAGTCGTTTGAGAGTTCGGTCTGAACTCCGAACATCCAAACTGCGTTCGCCCATCTCTTTTCTTTACCTTCTATTTCCAGTGCCTTTGGCCTGGTTGAAGAGTCCTGGGAACACCTCAGTGTCACAGTTTCTTCCTGACTCTTGCGTTCCCCATTTTGCAGGATTCCATAATTACTGAGGTATTGTCCGTGGGCTTAGCACAGTCACCTGAAACATCATGGTCATTGCCTTTTACATGAGACTTCAGGTCCTCCTCAGAAATATCCAGGATGTCCAGTCTCTGTTTCAATGTTCCTCTAGTAATTTCTAGAGCAGCTCCTCATCCGTTTTATTCATCTCGCCACCCTTGCCTTTGGCAGGGCCCCAGGCTTCTGCATTGTAGATAGGGTCATTGACAATAGGGTGTCCCAGAAACTGCAAATGAACCCAGATCTGGTGGGTATGGCCAGTGTAAGGGAAACACTTTACCAGGCTGGTTTTGCCATTATAACTGAGCCTTTGGGAGACACTTTTACAGGAGTTGCCTTTGGATTGGGATCTACACGACACACCTTCTAAGACACAACCAGGATGGGTTCCTCACAGGTCAGGAGAGTCATAGGTTTCTCAATCTGGTGATGCGCCATTTGAGGAACCTCACCAGTTCCTCAAATGGCACCATCACCAGCATTTTGGAAAAGGGCAGCTGTTCTGCCATTTGTGCATGCATGGGCCAGATACCCTCTTCCAAAATGGTAGTGATGATGCCAGCACCATTTTGGAAAGGGCCACGCATGCACAGAGCGCCCGCTGTGGCCATTTTGCATGTGCACAGTCTTTCTTTTCTTTTGTTGCTAGCTATCTTGTGAGATTTGGTAGTGGGTGTGAGATCTCAGTGAGATCTCGGTCCCAGCACAAAATGCAAGATACCTTGCAAGAATCAAAAGTGATTCTCATTTCAGGCCTACTGAGTGCATCACGTAAACACCCTCGCTCCCAGCTGCTATGTGGTCCTTGGAGCTTGTGCTAATTTTCAAAGTGGTCCCTGGGAAGGAAAGGTTTCCCCACATTATGAGAAGGTTAGTTTTGAATATAGACCAGTAGGGATAGGACTTTTAGTATTGGCGAGAACCGGATTTTTAATCGGATTTTTAACATTGCGGTTTTCACTATGGATTTCAATGGGGGGAAAATGCAATGTTTAAAACCAGAACTGAAATTCATGAGAACCAAAACCAAAATTTTGCCCACCCCTAGAGACCAGGCCAGGCCCACTGAGGAATGTGAACACTCAAGTCTAAACGAAACTGGAATAACTTTGGGACATAAGAGAGTATGCGGGGATTTCTCCCACTTCCCACACTCATCAAACTTTTCTAGTTGTGCCGTTGCTACCTTCACTTTCTCCTGAACCTTTTATATTTGCAAAGGATTCTCTTTGCTGAAGTTTTGACCCCCTCTTGTGGCTATTTGAATTACAGCTTATTTAAATTGTAACCTGCCTTGAACCTTAGGGGAAGGGTGGGATATAAATTTAAATAAATTAATTTGGGGAAGACTCTGGACTTTAATTCTTTCTTTTCCTCCTGATTCCTTTACTGAACACTGATCGTCATTGCTTCAGATCAGAAGAAACTGCTTTTTGAATGCTGACTCATCACTGGAGAGAGAACAGGGAGGGGAAGGATTTAGTCGAGTGATAGCAGGGCTCTGATTGGAGTGCTTCACTGAAAAGGACAAATGGGACAGGGTGAGGATTGCAAGGAACATGTGATGTATGGACAAGGAAAGGGTTAATTGCCCGATGTCTGCCACCTGACTGGGGTTGTGCTGCAGAGGGTCCTATTGGCAGGTGGTTAGATGGGGTCTCAGGTAAGGAGCTGATAAAGTTGAGAAACACGGGGGGAGCTGAAAGCTTAGCTACTAAGGAAATTATTAATTAAGGTCTCATTTACGCTACAGCCTTTCCCTGTGCAAACTCACCACCTGTTCCTAAATCTGTTTGCCTGTTCACATGGCCACAGGTATTCCTGCATTTCAGGAGGTGGCAGAGAACAAGGGAGCACAGGCTGTGGTAAGGATTCCACACAATACCCTGTAGGAAGGGTTTGTGCCAGTCTCCACTCTAAAAGAGTGTTGTATGAATGAGCCCTAAGATCTCTGGGGAGCAGTATCAGGGGTGCCAGCAGCAGAATGATTTACTAGGGAGGGAGGAAGCAGGTTCACATTAAAAAGGGGTGTGACAAAGAGGTCCATCTGCCTTTTTCCACTTGACCCTGCCCCCACGGACTATCATGATGTCATGATGTTCCAACAGGTGTGTGGCCATATCAAAAAAGTGCAGGAAAGTTCCTTTGTCCTGCTCCTTTCTGATGTGTCCATGCCCCTTAACAAGCATTGTGATGGCACTGTGCCCTGAAGGAGGTGTGGCCACATGAAGTCCATGGTGTTACAAATGCTCCCACATGACCCCAACCCCACCAGCACCCATGGGTCAAGGGTCAGATTAAGGAACATGATCCCCTTTGATTATGGGATCAATTCCAGTCAGTGACACCTGCCGATTGGGCTGGATGTTCTTGGGGTGGTCAGGGACACCGCTTGTGAATTAGATCCATGCCCGTCCTAGTTGGTTAAGGCCTGCCGGGAGATAATGGGGCCATTGCTGACTGGGGTGGTCAATGCCTCCCTTCAGGAGGGCAGAGTGCCATGCTGTCTCAAGGAGGCAGTGGTGAGGCCTATCCTCAAGAAAGTATCACTTGACATTGACCCTTCTGCCAGCTATCGGCCTGTCTCTAACCTTCCTTTTTTAGGGAAGGTTATTGAACAGGTAGTGGCTCAACAGCTGCAGGGGCATCTTGATCATATCAGTTTTCTTGATCCCTCAGTTGGGACTTCGTCTGGAGTATGGCACTGAGACTGTGCTTGTGGCATTGGTTGATGATCGATGCCGGGAATTGGATCAGGGTTGTTCGACCCTGCTGATTTTATTAGATCTGTCGGCTGCGTTTGATACCATTGATCATGAGATGTTGGTGACATGCCTGCAGGATTGTGCAGGGGTGGGCGGGATTGTTTTTGAATGGTTCCACTCCTTCCTGACTGGAAGAACTCAGCGGGTGGTGCTTGGGGATTATTTTTCATCACACCGAGACCTCTCGTGTGGAGTCCTGCAGGGTTCTGTCTTGTCCCTTTTTGTTCAACGTGTATATACAGCTGCTCGGTGAGGTGATTGGGGGTTTGTCATCAATATGCTGATGACACCCAGCTTTACCTCTCTTTTTCAGAAGACCCAGGCCCGGCAGTCTCGGTGCTTACTCTGTGTCTGACGGCTGTGGGGCATTGGATGAGGGATAATCAACTGAAGTTGAATCCTGACAAGATGTAGGTGATGTTGGTGGGTAAGGCGGTCTGCCCTCCACTAGTCTCCCAGGTATGGAGTCTGGGGGTGCTCCTCTACTCACAGCTCCACCTGGATGCTCAGGTGGAGGCTGTGGCAAGGCATGCCCTCCGCCAATTACATCTGGTGCAACGGCTTCAGCTGTATGTTTCAGACTCTGACCTGGCCCCTATCATTCGTGCTTTCATAAGAACATAAGAAGTGCCATACTGGGTCAGACCAATGGTCCATCTAGCCCAGCATCCTGTCTCCGACAGTGGCCAATCACAGTGGCTTGGGAGAAGCACCCAACAGGTCACAATGGGGGATCCATACCCTGTTGTTTCCCCCTAGCTCCCATCATGTTCCCTGATCCTGTCTGGCTAATAGCTGCTAATGGACCTATCTTCCAGAAACTTGTCCAAATCTCTTTTAAACTCAGCTATAGTACTGGCCCTTACCACAGCCTCTGGCAGTAGATTCCACAACTCAATTATACGCTGATTGGACTGTAACGCACTCTACATGGGACTACCCATGGTGACGGCTTGGAAATTGCAGCTGTTGCAGAATGCGGTGGCCCGTCTCCTGGTCCGACTGGGCCGCCTGGAGCATATTATGCTGGTTCTCTGCACTGGCTGCTGGTAGTTTTTCCGGACCCGATTCAAGGTGTTGGTCTTGGCCTATAAAGCCCTAAACAGCGTAGGCCCTACCTATCTGCGGGACCACCTCACCCCACCCCCCCGGATTCTGGATCAGCCCCTGTGGTCATCCGGGGGTGCCCTGCTTGAGGTCCCCCGAGTCTTCCAGGGAGCCACACTGTGGAGGTCATTCTTGGTGGCCGCACCACGGCTATGGAACTCCCTTCCGGTAGAGGCCCAGTTGGCCCTGGATCTCCCCTCCTTTCTAAGAAGTTGTAAGATCTGGTTGTTCCACCAGGCGTTTGTCAGGGGAGATGGGTGATTGGGTGGGGGAAGTGGGTTAGGGTGGTGGGTGGGGCAGGATATTTTTATCCTCCTTTTATGAGTTGTTTTTAGCTTTATTGTTTTATTTTTGTTATGATTGTAAGTAAGTCGCCCTAAGCTGCCTGTGGCAGGAGGGGCAGGGTAGCAATTTTAAAATAAATAAATAAATAAATAAATAAATAAATAAATGTCTGAGTTTGAGATTTGGGTTTGAGATACTTGGCTGAAAAATGCCATTGAAGAACAAAGTTCTGTTATATAGGACTTGAGCAGTGGGCAGTCCCCGATATATTTCAGAACATGTTTCCTGTTGCTGTGGTGGCATATAGTGGCTCCTACCTGAGTTTGTCTTTGGCTTCGTTGAAGCTCTCGGATACAAAATACACTGGTTGGTAGGTCTGATCTTGATAGGGCTGCACTGCAGCAGCATCTGGGTCAAAGTCCCGGACTTCTGGTTCATCTGACAAGGAGTGCTAAACAAAGCAAAACATCAAGAGTCCTTAGAGAGGGACCAACAGCTTAAGTGAAACTAGGGGACAGATTAAAACCCGGTTGGGTGAGACTTACTATTAATTCTCCATAGGAGGAGAGGAGTCCGGCTCCGTAGGCTTTGATTACTCCATTCTGTTTGCAGAGCCCAAACTCCACAGTGAACCAATAAAGCTATGAAGAGAGAAAAAAATCCAGAAGGTGAAGGATGTGTGAAAGTCTAAGTCCAGAGAGGCCCCATCATGAGAATCTATTCTGACCTCCTGAATAACTAAGGCCTCAGAATGTTCTCCCTTTCATTCCCACATCACGCGTAGACATTCTCACTAACGTGGCGTGGAGCATCAGTTTTAGAAAAATATCCAATCTTGTTTTAAAGCCTGCTGAAGGCCAAATATGGCCCATGTCTCATATTTAATTGGCCCCTTTCCACTTACTGGTTCTGATCCCAAGATCTAGCCCGTACTCTCAAGAGCAGAAGGAGTGTGACAAATGTGAACACTTAAGGGTAGAGGCTGGATCTGTAGGCCAAATCCATGGGTCAGTTCCTGTTTTGTCTTGAGCAGCAACCTAACCATGCACTTATCCCCAGCATGTCTTCCTTGTGTCTCTTTTCCACCCACATAATAGGAATGTGCGAACGCGGTTCGGAAGTTTGGAGTTCAGATCAAACTCGAATTGTTCGGTTGACCGAACCGAACTTTCGAACCGAACTCAAATTTGATCGAACTGTTCGGTCGAATATGAACCAGTTCAGAAGGCCAAAAATACCAGTTTTGAATGTACGAACTCAGTTCGGAATTCGACCAAACTCAAATAGTTCGGTTGACCGAACCAAACTTTCGAACCGAACTTGATTTTCGAACTGAACCAAATTTCTGAACTCAGTTCTGTTCGCACATCCCTACCACGTAACTTTGTGCAGCGCACAACTTACAGCCCCTTACCCGTGCTTGGCAAACTCTGCCTTAATTCTGTCTCAGACAATGCTTCTATTTTGGCATTGAGGTAACTGATTCCATAGTTTAAGCAGAAGTCTAAAATTGTGAGAATTTTGGATGATGTAGGTAAACATCTGTGTTTTAATGTGGCCCATTGGCCATTTTTAATATTGCCAACATGGTCCACTCCAGACAAACAAAGTTCCCCAGGCTTGATTAAAAGAGTTCAAGTGATGGGGAATCCCCCATGTTCTCTAGGTCGGTTATTCCAATTGCTATTTAATGTCAGTGGTGAGAATGTCTTATTTCTAGCCTGAACTTCAACCAAGAACCACAAAAAGGATTTTTTTATTTTTTTTTAACTATGTCAGATGTATTAATTTTGTTCTATTTTTACCCAGCACCCTCCTGCCCATGGCAGCTCAGGGTGGCTTATAAAGTGCAAAAATTAAATACATAAGAGTCTGGAACGTATAGGGACTCTTTAAAAATGTGGGGAAAGGAGGATCTGGTGATCCTCTAATTTAGATAATAGTATAGTCCATGCCCTGAGTTCTGAGCCCTGTCTTTTGTACAGGGCTTCTCTTCTAGCTGCTCATGGCATTGATATGGCCATCGAAGGTCTGAATTTAATCCTGGATCATCTTAAGCCCTACTTGGTAACTAGGATGCCCAGACAGGCTGCCCTGGCTAATGGGAGGAATGGTTGGTTTGACACCAAATGTGCGGAGACCAAACATCAATTTAGGTTAACAGTTTGTCAGAATAGATGAGACCAGAATGGTGATGAGATTTTATGGTCAGCGTAGGGCTTATAAGAAGCTACTACTTGCCAAAAAACCCATGCATTTATAAGGCAGAAGTGGGATTTGCTACAGCATTCTACAGACCAAGGATACTGTGAAATTTTGGGCTATAGTTAACAGCTCCATTGAGGGAGGTACAGTGCTAATAGAACCCAAAATAGCCCACCTGGAGTGGGAAAGTCATTTCCATTCGCTCTTTAAATCATCTAATTTAGAGGGTGCTAATTCCTCTTTGATCCATCTGGAGGATACTCCCCTATGGGAACCTGTCACTGGGATGGAAGTTAGGGTTTTGTTTGCCCATCTGAAATCTGGCAACGTTCCTGGTTTAGACTATATCCCTGGGGAGGTTTATAAACTGTTCCTGGACTCATGGGCAGATGGCCTGGCTAATATATTCACTTTAATTAATAACACTAGGACAATTCCAGTTGCCTGAGCAATAGGGATAATTGTACCCATATACAAGAAAGGTGCTAGAAACGATCCTGGTATTATCGTCCAATATGTTTGCTGTGCATTGTTGTTGCAAAATTATACTCTGGTTTGTTACTCAAACAATTGAAAACATGGATTATTGAAGAGAACATCTTAGCAGATGAGCAGGTGGAGTTCTGTGAGGGTAAATCAACAATGGATCATTGTTTTGTCCTCTCCCATCCGGTCAAAAAATATCGATCAAAGAAGGAGAAACTTTTTGCAACATTTATTGATTTTTCTGCAGCATTCAATTTGATTAATAGGAATAGGCTATGGTCCAAGTTGGAAGCACTCCATGTTGACAAGAGACTTCTTGCACTTATTCGTTCCCTATACTTACATACAAACCTTCGAGTCCGCCTTGACTAGTGAGGGACCCTCTCAGGGCAAATTTTGGTATCTGCGGGCATCAGACAAGACTGTCTTCTTGCTCCGTCCCTTTTTAATATTTATGTTAACGGGTTCATTGAGCAACTTAGAAACAAGGAAGAACGCATGGCCCCTAAACTTTCAGGTAGGAGAATTTCCATTCTTCTGTATGCAGATGACACAATTTTGCATTCCACCTCCCATTTAGGGATGAAGCGTCTGCTGGCAGATTTTGGGGAGCTTTGTACTTCTGAGGGAAGTACTATGGGAAAACCAAAGTTATGATGTTTGCCCCATTATTCAGGAAACACACCTGGTGGCTGAACAATCATAAGGTAGAACAGGTGAAACATTTTAAATATTTGGGGCTGCTATTCTCCATGTCCGGTTCCTGGGGGCCGCAGGTGGCCCATTCCAGACAGATTGCATCTATTTCCATGCATTGTCTGGTGAAGTTTTTTTTTATACCGCTGGGGGTGGACTGGTCTAAATCCATCCCATAGAGTATTCCAAGCTAAGGTAATATCCCAGCTCAGCTATGGGGCCCAGATCTGGGTTGAAGGAGGGTTGTGCATTCTTGTTTAGAAGCCATTCAGATTAACATTTGGCTAAGAAAGATCCTGCGTGCTCCTCCAGGGATGACGGCCTCTGTGTTAAGTTTGGAGGTTGGGGCTAAATAAGTTACCTCCAGAAATATATGGTTATTTCTTTCATTCTGGTTGAAGATTTTGCACTCCCCTCCTGCTTCCCTTTTACAATTGTGTTTAAATGAGAAACTAGCCATGGTCCATCATTGCTCCTCTTCCTGGATGGGGCGTAATCTTAAAGACATTGGGCTCTCGTGGGAATTTATGGCCACCTTTCCCTTAGCTAAAGCCAAGAGGCTTGTATAGAGACGAACTGATGACCTGGCTATCCAGGTTTCAAGCAGTCTGGCAGCGGCCTCTGGTTCTTCCCCTTGGTTCCAGTATTGGATGCCAGGCCCCAGCGGCCTGCGTTACCATTCTTCTTTGGCCTCGCCTCTGCATAGAAAAGCTTTTTTTGATCTGTGTGTGCAATCAATGAAAATTGCAGTATGAGATGGCCACGGTGTGGGGATTAGTTATCGTAACAGGTTTTTTATTTGTGGGTAGGGTGAAATACAGGATCTACCATATTATTTGCTTTTTTGCCCAATGTATGCACAACCTCATATCCAGCTGTTTCAAACGCTTAAGATAACCGATCAGGCACTGAGGGCACCTCCTTCAATTGTTATGTTTTTTACTGGCAGATGCTAGGGATTGTGTGACATGGGCTGTTGCCACTTTTGCTCTGTCTGCGGCCAAAACAAGAGTGCACTGGGCTAAATAGATACTTACCAGAAGGAGCAAATATTTCTTGTTGCTGCTGTGAATGTCGATGTATATTGATGAGATACTGTTACTATTGTAATATTTTTTCTGTATGACATGGCCAGTTGGTTGGTTCATTTAATAAATTACTACTACTATAAATACATAAAATACATATATGAAATACAAAAATAGTTAAAATTCCAAAATATAAAACAATAAACAACAGCGGAGTTAGAAAAACCTTACACCCCTCCCCCCAACCCACCCCCACCCTTCACCTGTCTCCCTCATAAAAGGCCTGGTGGGACAACCAAGTCTTATACTGTCTTCTGAAAGAGGGGAGGTCTGGGACCAGGCGCACCTCCGTCAGGAGGAAGAGGAAGTAAGAGGAAGAAAAAGGATATGGTGGGTTCACCCTCACTGAAGGTGGTGAAATGTTAATAGGGGACAAAGAGAAGGCAGAACTTCTCACTTCCTAGTATTTTGCCTCAGTCTTCACAGAAAAGAGACTGGTCTGGCAAAGGGTGTATGAATGAAGAGGGGGAAAGATTGCAAGTCAGAACAGATAAAGAGGTTGTCAGAGAGTACCTGGCTACTTTGAATTAATTTAAGCCTCAGGGCCAAATGAGTTACCCACAAGGGTAATGCAAGAACCATCAGATGTACTCTCAGAATCTGTCAATTATCTTTGAGAACTCTTGGAAAACAAGTCAAGTGCTAGAAGACTGGAGATGGGCAAACATTGTCCTTATCTTTAAAAAAGGAAAAAGAAGGATCCGAGAAATTACTGACCCGTCCGCTTGATTTCAATACCTGGAAAATTACTAGAACAGTCAATCTGTAAGCATCTTGATGACAATGCAGTGATTACTCATAGTCAGCATGGATTTGTCAGAAACACGTGCCAGACTAATATTGTCTCCTCCTTTGATAGAGTAACTAGCTTAGAAAATGAGGAGAATGCTGTGGACATAATAAACCTTGATTTTAGCAAAATGTTTGACCAAGTGCCACACAAGATCCTCACAGACAAGTTTTCAGTCTGTGGGCTAGGAGACACTACAAGCTGGATTTGATGACTTGCTGAAGAACCACCTTCAAAGAGTGGTCATCAGTGGTTCATCATCAAACTGGAGGGAGGTATCAGGTGGGTACTTACAAAGCTCTGTCCTGGGTCTGGTGCTATTGTATTCAACATCTTTATTAATGACTTAGATGAAGCGGTGGAAGGAATACGTATCAAGTTCGCAGATGACACAAAACTGGGAGGTGTAGCTAACACTGTGGAAGATAGACTAGAATTTTTTTAAATCTTGATAGTTTGGAAATTGGGGCTGAAATTACATTTATTTTAGTTGAATTTCATTTTATTAAAGTTCTGTATTTAGGGAAGGAAACCCAAATGTGCAAATATAAGGTGGGGGGTACCAGCAGCACATGTGAAAGGATCTAGGGATTGTAGTTGACTGCAAACTGAACATGAATCAGCACTGTGATGTGGCTGCCAAAAAGGCTAATGCAATTTAGGCTGCATCAACAGAAGCAATGACCCCAATCCTATGCTCTGTGGATCCCGCGCTGAGCCGCGTGTGCATGCAGCCACATAGGCCCCGCGTGCATCCAGATTGCCGGCACATTGTGCTGCATGCAAACTGCGCACACGCATGCAGCTTGCGCATAGGGATCTGCAGAGCATGGGATTGCGGCCACTGGCCCTGAGTCCATGCTCTACAGATCCTGTGTGGAGGCACATGCGCATGCAGGCACACACAGGACCCACACGCATCCACATTACCGGCACATTGTGCCACGCACGTGGCTTGTGTGCCGGGATCTGAAAGAACATGGGATCGGAGCCACTGTCTTTTAAGTCATTAAGGTAATAATTCCACTCTGTTCAGCACTGGTCAGATTCTGCTTAGAGTATTCTGCCCAGCTCTGAGCACCTCATTTTATTTATTTATTTATTTATTTTAATCAATTTCTACCCTGTCCCCCTCACCTGACGGTGACTTGGGGCAGCTCGCAAACACTGTACCATACCATAAAATCAACAATTAAAAAATCATATAAATCATAAATATATAGAACATCAACATTATAAAATACAAATCTATAAAACAAAAATATGTGCAAAACAAAAAAGCCGACGTCTCATCTACCACCAAACGCCGGATGGAAGAGCCAGGTTTGACACTGCTGGTGGAATGCAAGGAGATCCTGGCTGAGGCGGATCTCCACCGAGGGGGCATTCCACAATGACAGAGCGGCCGCCAAGAACACCCTCCTCTCTTTCCAGACCCGCCAGTAATGCGGGACCTCCAGGAGGACGCCCCCAGGCAACCACAGGAGCCGCCCATGGGCCCAGGGTATAAGGCAGTCCCTCAGGTAAGCGGGTCCCAGTCCTTTATAAAAAAGGACATTGACAAATTGGAGCAGGTTCAGAGGAGGGCAACAAAATGCTGAAAGGTCTGGAAAGCAAGTCTTATGAAGAAATGTTGAAGGGAAAGGAGTATGTTTAGTCTAGCAAAGGGAAGATTAAGGGGAGACATGTCAGTCTTCATGTATCTAAAGGGGCACCACCAAGAAGAAGGCAAGAAACTGTTCTTTATTGCTATAGAGGGCAGGACTAGAAAAAATGGGCTCAAATTACAGGAAGGTAGATCTAGGTTAGTTATCACGAAAAATTTCCTAACAGTAAGAGCTGTGCAGCAATGGAACATGTTGCCTAGGGACGTCATAGGCTCTTCATTGCTGAAGGTTTTCAAAAAGAGGCCGGACAGCCATCTGTCGGGATGTTGTAGCTCTAGTCATCCTGCATCAGAGCGGGAGGATGGACTAGCTCACCCTTGAGGTCCCTTTCAACTCGGACATTCTCTGGCTTCAGCTTCTGTCCACTGGATAGCATTACTGTAGTGCTTTGTCAGCCTAGATTATGGCAGGAAAACAGCTCCTGGACTGTCCCTGGGGTCATCCCCTTCCCAGAAGCATTTAACTGAAAAGGGCCAGGGCTAGGCAAAAAGGGAGTGGGGCAAAGAGACTCTCCTGCCTCTTTCTGCCGTGGTGGCCACAGCCCCTTCGGAGAGCTGTGAGGTCACAACACTAGTCCAGAGAGGGCCGGGCCACATCAGGAAGCGAGCAGGAGAGTCTCCATCCCTACAAAAATTCTCCTGGTAACGTGGGAAAATAGGAGTTTATGCTTGGAGATGATGTGCCAAAACTCTCAGGGGTGGAAACCCTACGCACTCCAAGGCCTGATCCTCCGCAGTGTAAAAATATGCTGCCTCTTCCCTCTTTTCTTACTGCTGCCAGGTGCTCTCACCTTCCTCACTCTTTGCCCCATTTGGGTGCAAGGCAGAACCTGCCTGCAGAGAGAGACAGCAGGAGTGGGAACTAAGAAAGGGGAAGGATGCAGCGGGGACCTTGGCTCTAGAGGTTTCCTCCTTCACCTTGCTGCTGAGGTTCCTGCTGGTCTTCTGGATGGAGCTGTGGAAAGGCTTTGAGGAGGGGCTTGCTAGGGCTGCACCCTGCCCATTCCCTTCCATGCACACGTACTGGTCATCATCTAGATTAAATCACAAGAAGTCCAATTTTATATTCAGCCACAGAGAGGTAGCTTAGTCCAGTGGTTGGGTTGCTAGCTGGCAGGGACGTGAACACGGGTCCCTGCTATCTGGACACTACAGTTCATTTCACTACTCTGACAAGCTTTGGGGGCAGGAGGTATGGCTTCTGGGGCAGGCTTGGGCCCCAGCAATTAATTTTTACAAATTAAGCTCTTAGCTGGAGGCTGGCATCAGGGGTCTTGAGAAGTGAGGGGGCGCAGAGACAAAAGTGTGGAACGGCTTCTGTCCCTGTCCCTCCTGACCATGCATGAGGCAGGGAATTTCAGGGAAGGGCCCTTCCGAGTATTGAGTATCAGGGTGGGACATCTCCCTTAACTAACTTCTGGATGTGCCCTACAGTTATAGAGAATGTCTAACAGAAATCTCCTCCCCACACAGATGCTTGGAAAGCACGATCAAGTCACCCTCTGTAAGTTTCTGTCTGCATCTCACCTTCTCGTCCTCTCGCACATCCCCACAGCATGCAAGTGGCCTCCATGTGGCAGAAATAAACTTGAGATGCCTCAGATCAATCTTCTATGAGTGCCAGTTCACAAAAGAGTACGTGTTTGTTTGTTTTTAAAAGAAGCTTTTTACCTTCTATATGATTTGTAAAAGTTGGATTTTTTTTCTCAAAAGTCAAATGTATGTTGTCTGAGTCTCGTGATATCAGCCTGTTTATTGAGATACTTTTGAAGCAAGTTTTTACAAGGTTTTTAAGGTGATTGCTTTATGAGTATTCTTATAAATTTTGTCTATCAAGACAAGTATTTTGTGGTTTTTTAGTTACAACATTTCAACAATTTTTCCTTTTTTAGGGTTCCATGATGTCAAGGTTTTAAGAATCTTTTTTTTATCTTTTTTGTGAGAATGATATCTTTCTACACTTGTTCATAGGTAAGAAACGCTTTATATACAGTTTAGGATGAACATTTCAGATTGGCTTCTGTAGGGCTCCAAGTTACCTACCTCTTTTGTTTATATTTGTTGTTTGTTATTCATTTGATTATTTTTAGTGCCAAGCCATCTTTCTAAGAGGATTAATAAGCCTTGAAGAAGTCCTCTCGAAACATGTTGGCTCACAACTATTTTTGAAAAATTAATATTGAATATTAGCATTTATTTTCTTCTGATGGATTGAATCAGGACTTTTCATTGTTTGAGGTACTATATAGATACACCTGATTATGTGTATATTCTGGATACATATGTGTGATATCCTTATTATTTTTCAGAAATTCTTCATACTTTTCATCGTTTAGATTTTACAAGTGAATTTATTTACAGTCCCCTATTGGTGTGTGTTTTACAGTTAATAATGCACCATTCATTCAAGGGACTCCAAAGTGAAGGCAGCTTCTGCAAGTGCAGCACTTTGTGGATCAGAGCCTGAACATCTTCTCTGCCTCTAGAATGCGCCCCTCTATAACTAGGTGATAAACAGCCCAACAGCCCTTTTGGGCCTGTGCATTACCAGACATTTAGTCTTCCAGGGAGCAAGACTCACAAGGGAGAAATGTGACCAGAACCAACCCTTAAATTTACCCATAATAAAAATGTTTTTATTCAGATGAAAAGGAAGAAAATTCTACAATATCCTTCTAAGCAACTGATTCCATTGCCCAACTCTTCTTACAGTTAGGAAGTTTTTCCTAATTTTTACCAAAATCTACCTTGCATCATTTTGAGCCCATTCCCTCATGTTCTGTCTTCTGTGGCAGTAGAAAACAAATGTTCTCCATCTTTTTTGTGGCTACTACCAGTCTGCCTCAACCTAAAGAATCCTAGGCTTTATTTGCCACCATCATCCATGCATTCATCACCTTGAGATTTGACTACTACAAGGCACTCTACATGGGGCTACCCTTGGTAACAACCCAAAGACTGCAGCTGGTGTGGAATGCAGTGGCTCGTCTCCTTATGGGGATGGGCCGCCGGAAGCAGATAACACCAATGCTCCATTCTCTGCACTGGCTGCCTATAGTCTTCCAGGTTTGTTTCAAGTTGTTGGTTATTGCCCTTAAATCCCTATTTGGCCTGGGCCCCACGTACCTGCGGGACTGCCTTGTGTCCTGGATTGGCCCCTGCTGTCGGCCAGGGATGCCCGCTTGGAGGTTCCCCAGGTTTCTCTGGTGACAATGTTTGACTGGGCTATGGAAGTCCCTCCAGGTAGAAATTCGCCTCTCTCCAGATCTCCACTCCTTCCACAGACAGTGTAAAACCGGGCTTTTGGTGGGGGGGATGGGTAATGGGGATGTAAGGGGGGTTATATCATTTTGGGGGGAAATGGGATTTTTTCAAGTCCTTGTTTATTGTATGTTTTTAATTGATATTTATTTTTTGTATTTTGTATTTTATATTTTTATATTATGTTTTTATGCATTGTACGATCTGTAATTATTTGGTGTTGGTTAGCTGTTGTTTATCTTTATGCATTATACACCACCCCAGGCTGTCTTTGGGAAGGAGGGGGTGGTATAGAAATATTTGTTGGAAATACATTCCTTAGTTACATCTCCCCTAAGCACCTTATCCTGTTTGTTTTCTAGAAACAGCAGGAGTAGACAGTCAGATCAGGGAACCCCACCCCCATCCACTTAGTTCTACTCCTGCTATGACCTGATTGGTTAATCTCCTCTCCCCAGGATATTTCTTATCTCTTTGTGTCTGAGAAATATTCAGAGAGCTTCTGCTACTTCCCTCCTGAACACACCTAGTCTTAGGACTTAGTATAGATGTAGGCCTTTCCTATCCTACATGTATTTCTTAATAAAGCTACTTAAACTTAAGTATGCTTCCTGCCTGCTTATTAATGATTACTCACACTCCTCTGTAAACTCTGCATTGGACTAATCAATGCAATGATCTCTCAGTCCTTGCATTCCAACAGGGTTATGGGTCCAGGCAACTCAAAAGACAGTGCAGAGTGAGTATAATTGAGTGCTAGCATTGATCTCAAAGGCAGAAAAGAAAAGAAAGATTTTAGTCTCTGTGACCATGGATTCTGTGCTGAAGATCTCCGTTCCTGAGAAGCTCACTGGAGCTACAAACTATGAAGCTTGGAGCTACAATGCAAAGATGGCGCTTGGAGGACTAGGCCTAAAGAAAATGCTGGAGTCCACAAGGCCTGCAGATGCAGGAGCAGCACAAGAACTCTGGGATGAGAAAGATGATAAAGCCATGGCAATCCTCTCAATGTCGGTGAGTCAGCGTTTGCATGTGCATATTCATGACAAGTTAACTGCAAAGGATATGTGGGAAGCTTTACAGAGATTGTATCAAGGGAAATCAAATATTTCAAAAATACAAATGCTTAAAAGACTTTGCAATATGAGAATGGATGAGAGTGGAGATTTCTCAGCTCATGTTAATGGCCTGCTTGAACTAGTCAGGAGATTGGAAAATCAAAAGCTGAAATTACCAGATGAATTGATAGTGGCATTTCTGCTGAACTCTTTACCACTAACTTTTCAAACAGTCTGTCAGATAATAGAAATGCAGGATAACCTATCTTTGGATGTTGTTATTCAGAAACTTGAGGAATTTAATATGGCTCAAACTAATGCACAGCCAAACATCCCCTCAGAGTTTGCTTGCAAGGCTGCTGGAAATAAGAAGCCTTTTGCAAAATCGCAACGATCTGCAAGAGTTAAACGTTGCTTCACTTGCGGGGAAACCACGCATCTTGCATATCAATGCACAAAGCAAGAAACTGCAGAAAAACCAGTTAAGCAAGTTCCCAGCTTCTCTGCAAAGAACAAAGGCAGCATGCCTAAGAAAAAGGCAGACAATGAGTTAGCTTTTAGCTTGATTGAGGAAAAAGCCTCTCAGCTTGAAAGCATGGAAGGACAAGAAAATGAGACTGCATCACATGATTTCTTTGTTGATTCTGGAGCAACTAAAAATCTGATAAAGGACAAAGACAGATTTATTGATCTAGATAGGACCTATAGAACTCCTATACGATTGGCTAATGGAGAGAAAGTTTATTGCCAAGGAAAAGGAAGGGCTGAACTTCTATGCAATCTGGGAGGTGGAAAGCAAGTGAAAATTTCCATTGAAGAAGCTCTATATGTCCCAGAATTGGATCATAATTTTATAAGTGTCAAGTATGCTGTACAGAAAGGTTTTGCAGTGCATTTTGAAGGGAAATATTGCAGAATTTCAAAGGAAAAGAAGCTTTTTATGCGAGGAATGCTGGATTCAAATGGCCTATTTAAGGTAGATTGCTTGCAACAGGATCAGTATGCAAATGCTGCAAAAGATTGCAGACATAAGAACTGTGAAAGCAAATGGCACAGAAGGATGGGCCATAGAAATGCAGATGTGTTGCATGCACTTCCAGACCTAGTTAAACATTTTAAAATGAACTCATGTGCAACTAAAGATGAGAGATGTGTTTGCTGTGTAAAAGGAAAGGGAACTAGGCCCTCCTTTCATCAGAGCAAGGAGGAAGCCACACAGCACCCCCTACAGCTCATTCATAGTGATATCTGTGGTCCTATGAAGACAAAAACAATTGCAGGAAACCAGTATGCATTGACTTTCATAGATGATTTTTCCAAGTTCACGTTCACTTACTTGATTAAAGAGAAAAGTCAGGTGCTGGAGAAATTTAAGGAATATGTTGCAAGAGCCAGCAATAAGTTTGGAAGATCACCTCAGATCCTAAGGTCAGATAATGGAGGTGAATATGTTTCAAAACAGATGAAAGAATTTTTGAAGCAAAAAGGAATTGAACACCAGACAACCATCCCGCATACACCAGAACAAAATGGAGTAGCAGAAAGAAAAAATCGCTCTCTCATAGAGATGGCGAGATGTATGCTTTTGGATGCGAATCTGCCAAACAAATACTGGGGGGAAGCAGTAATGACTGCCACATACCTGCAGAACAGGCTCCCAACCAAAGGTGCAAAAGCAACACCTTATGAACTATGGCATGGGAACAAGCCCAGTGTGGGGCACATTAGAGTGTTTGGCTCTAAAGCCTATGCTTATATCCCAAAGGCCAAAAGGACCAAACTTAACACCAGATGTGAAGAAGGGATACTTGTTGGCTATGCACAAGGATGCAAGGGATACAGAGTAATGGACACTGACACTGGAAATGTGAAGATAAGCAGTGTGGTCTATTTTGATGAAAATGAAAAGGGAAGCACTGATCAAATGCCAGACCTAATGAGGCCAAGTTCATCAAGACAGAAAAAGACTGCAGAACTGCAGATAAAAGAGGAAGCTGAAGTTTCATTTGATTTGACCATGTTCAATCAACCTGAACCAGAAGGGGGCACTGACACCAACACTGATGCTGATGCTGAAACTGAAGCAGAACCAGAACTGGAACCAGAAGATAACACTGATGCTGATACTGAAACTGAAGCCGAAGCAGAACCAGAACCAGAAGTGAGACGTTCTGAAAGACACAACAAAGGAGTGCCAGCAGCGAGATTCTCCTATGCGGCAAAAGTGGAGGAACCACAGGAGCCCTCAACATGGCAAGACATTCAAAAAATGCAAACCAGTGAGGCGCGCAAATGGAGAGATGCTGCCAAGGAAGAAATTGAGTCTCTTAATGAAAATAAAACATGGACACTCACAAAGCTACCTGAAAACAAAAAGGCCATTGGATGCAAATGGGTCTTCAAGACCAAGCATAATGCAGAAGGGGAAATCACGCGCCACAAAGCGAGATTAGTGGCCAAGGGATATTCCCAAAAATACGGCGAAGACTACGACGAAACCTTTGCTCCAGTAGTAAGGCACACCACAATAAGAACACTCCTCAGCATAGCAGCTGCAAGAAAAATGGAAGTGCAGCACTTAGACGTGAAGACTGCATTCCTACATGGTGATATCAAAGAGGATATCTACATGCAGCAGCCGCCGGGATTTAAAGAACCTGGGAAGGAGGAACTTGTGTGCAAACTTCAAAAGAGTATCTATGGTTTAAAGCAAGCAGCGAAAGCCTGGAACGAAAAATTGAATCAATTGCTCCTTAAGGAGGGGTTCATACAGGGAGAAGCTGACCCCTGCCTATACTCAAGGTTCAGAAATAAAAGGAGGACATACATTCTAACTTATGTGGATGATCTGATTGTATGCCATGAAAACAAACGAGATTGTGATGAAATCGTCAGGAATCTGAACAAAGAAATAGAGGTGAAAGACTTGGGAGGTATCACTTACTATCTTGGAATACAAATAGAACGAGAAAAAGATGGAAGTTTCCTTCTCAATCAAAAACAAAAGATAAAGGACATTTTAGAATGCCTAGGCATGACAGAGGCTAATGAAGTGGGGACACCTATGGAAACAAATTTCCTAAGCCAGGAAGGCAACGACGAGCCCCTACCACAGGACAACCAGTACAGAACTGCAATTGGCAAAATGTTGTATGTAGCCACCGTCACAAGGCCAGACATTGCCGCTGCTGTAGGAATACTAAGCAGAAAAGTAAGTGCACCAACCCAAAGGGACTGGATAGCAGTCAAGAGAATAGCACGGTACCTGAAGGGCACAATGCATTTAAACTTAAAACTACCAGCAAGCGAGAACCCCAGATTGATGGGATATATGGATGCGGACTGGGCCGGAGACAAGACTGACTGCAAATCTGTGAGTGGAAATGTATTTCTGTATGGAGGCGGAGCAATCAGTTGGACTAGCCAGAAGCAGTCATTAATTGCCCTTTCATCCACAGAAGCAGAATTTATTTCAGCCACTCAAGCATGTCAAGAGGTAGTATGGCTACACAGACTACTAAAGGACTTTGGAATAGACAAACCAAAGCCAACTCAGATGTATGAGGACAATCAAAGCTGCATTCAGCTTACTAAAATGGAAAGGACAAAGCCAAAGTCGAAGCACATCGACAGCAAGCATCACTATGTGCGAGAAGTTCAAGAAGAAGGACTTGTCGAAGTGATTTATTGTCCTACAGAGGAAATTATAGTGGATGTGCTGACCAAACTGCTACCCAGAGACAATTTCCAGAGGCTACGAGAAACATTGGGAATTGTCAGAAGTGCACATAAGGGATTCGGTGCACGGGACGATGAGAAGGGGTGTTGGAAATACATTTCTTAGTTACATCTCCCCTAAGCACCTTATCCTGTTTGTTTGCTAGAAACAGCAGGAGTAGACAGTCAGATCAGGGAGCCCCTCCCCCATCCACTTAGTTCTACTCCTGCTATGACCTGATTGGTTAATCTCTTCTCCCCAGGATGTTTCTTATCTCTTTGTGTCTGAGAGATATTCAGAGAACTTCTGCTACTTCCCTCCTGAACACACCTAGTCTTAGGACTTAGTATAGATGTAGGTCTTTCCTATCCTACATGTATTTCTTGATAAAGCTACTTAAGCTTAAGTATGCTTCCTGCCTGCTTATTAATGATTAGCTACTCACACTCCTCAGTAAACTCTGATTTGGGCTAATCAATGCAATGATCTCACAGTCCTTGCATTCCAACAATATTGATATAAATAACTAAATTTGTTGCCCAGAGCAATCAATGGTAAGGTAACTCTTCAATAGACACTGGGTTGGGATCTTAGGGGCCAATCTTCATGGCTCTTCTGGGCATATCTTCAAGTCTCTTACTCTTACTGGACCCCAGCCACCAATGCAGAAGGTAAGGGGATGGAAAGTTGAACTGGTTGACAACACTGTGAGCAGGCCCAGCCTTAGAACTTGCAGAGGCCAGGGTCAACCCCTGGTTGACCTCCTTCCCTGTGGCCCCTCCCCCTCTGGGGTACCCTCCACAGAGCCCTAGAGGTGGTTGTGTTTGGGGCCCCATTGGGAGAGTGGGGGGCCCACACCCTGCCCTAGTGGAATTTGGGGCCACTGAAGGGCTCCCAGAAGCAGAGAAAAGAACTGGGTCCAGGGAAGTCACCCTGTGTCACCCTGTGGTAGGGCTGGTCCTGACTGTGAGGGTTGAGGAGAAAGGCAAGCCTATAACAAGAAAGGAAGACCTACTGTTGCAAGCTTTTCAATCTCTTCATCATTTGCTCCCAAAGATGCAAGTACAATGTCCTGGGAAGAGAAAGGAGAAGGTTAGCATGTAAACATAGGGTTCAATCTCAGGAGACAAAAAATGAGACAAAACCTGTTTTCCCTGGCTTTTTCTTTAATCATGTGACTAGCCTAGGTCTCAGGTTGCCTCAGCAAATAATCTGCAAATGTGAGGGTGGCAATCATGCGGTTTCTATTTTGTGCATTTCCCACAACATAGGAAGAGATATTTTCCACTTTTAGTCACTGGACTCATAAGCCAGCCACGCAGCATCATGGGATTGGTCGCAGCAGCAGGAGCAATACCTGAGGAAAAACTGGAAGTGAGAGAAGTGACATATGTGAAAAGCCATAAGACACAACTGTTGTCTTCTATGGGAAATTTAAAAACCAGGAGATGACACTCGTGTGAATGAGCCCATAGACTGAAGGAGTTAGTCAGTTTGGGTAATGGTTTGTGTTTCTGCCCTTCCCACAACCAACTTGTCACTTGTTTTATGTAATTTCCACCCCACTTCATAGCTAGAAATCTGTAAGCTGGCAGCAAGTGGTGCTAGATTCATTCTGAGCTCTGGGCCGCCTGTGGCGGGATAGAGTAGGATATCAATTCCGTAAATAAATAAATAAAAATGAGCTCCACTGGCAGCCACTGTTTTGATGCCATTCTTTATAGCTCTTCCTGCTGCAGAGGCTCGGAACAAAGGAAAGAAAAGATGGCTGTCCTGGTTAAGGCAATGGCCTGGAACTCAGGAGAGCCAAGTCCATTCCTGACTCTGCTACAGATTTCCTGTGTGGCTCTGGGCAAGTCACTTTATCTAAGGTGGTCTGGTCTCCATCACTGTGGTCTGTGAGCACCTCACAATTTTAAATGTACTTATTCTCAAACTACCCCCAGGAGGCAGGGAAGTGCTATCTTCTCCAGTTAGCAAATGGGAGATTTAGGCATAGAAAGATTATATGACTTGCCCAAAGAGCCTGTGATGGAGTAAGAAACTGAGTCTTCTCTTCTGTGCTTACTTAACTCCTCAGCTGTAAGATGGGAATAGCAATACTTCCTTTCTCCCACCCTTTACCCATCTTGCCTCTTTGGTTTGTGAACAGAAACCAGACATACCCTGTGACTAATCTGACCAACTGTACCCACAAAATATGGGACCTTTATTTGCACAGTCCATGGACTGAGATACAGCTGTACCTACTGACCATAGTTTCAGAAAACAACTGTAAATTCTAAATGAATTCATACATTTCATAATCTGTGGGCAACAGCAAAACAATCAGGAAGCTCCCAAACTGTTTACCATTAATGCTGTAGTCACTGGGCTTACATCAACTCATGCTGTTGCATTGTAAACAATAAACACCCACAAAGCTAATAGCCCTAAGCTGTTCCCCACATGCTGCTACTGGAGCAGCTTCCTTTTAGCCAACACTAGGATTGAAATGAATAGGTGCAATACTAAATTCGGCAACTTTGATGTATTTGTATCCATTTAAACTAAGCAAATGCAAAGCAGTATTCACTTGTCGACGCATCCCAAATGAGACAGGACACCAAAATTGGGGTTTTAAATGGCCGCACTCTTTATTATGCCAGATATTAATTAGAATAGGTTGGGAAATCGCCTAATCTGATGCAGGTCCAGTGTTTAACCGAACATGCAACAAACTAACCGCAGGGGTGGTTTCGATATACCCTCGATTACCACCCCATGTAGTGAACACAACATCTCCCACCCCTCCCGTGGCGCTAGCCACGGGTAAGGGGGACCGAAGTCCTTTTGGATCGGAGGAAGGAGGAAGGTGCCTGCAGGCTGGGGACCATACCTGTCCCTCCCGCCCTTGCTGGTCACCCCTCCCAGGGAGGCTACCCCACCACTTGCCATACCCTGCTTTTGTGGTAGGTGTGTCCTCGCCATCTCTTAAGGAGATGACTTCCATTTATGGTAATCCTAATATATAACCTGAACACTGCCGTACTGGACCCCTGCAAGAGTGTGACAAAGTTAGGGTTAGCAACACAGAAAACACCAGCCCCCCTAACCTGAACTGGAGAAGGGGGCAGCCAATTGAATCAATTACCCCGCACTGTGAGGAAAGGCGAAAAACAGGAACCTCTTTAATCCAATCAGGGTTCCTCAAAAATTCCTTCCTGGCCACACTGGCAACTGGTGACTAACCCACAGTGCTTGGGGAGGGAGCATGGGTGCTGCTCTGTTCGACTCCATCCTGCGATTAAGGCTGGAGCCCTGCTGCACTTGTGGTCAGCTCCCACCCCTCCCCATTGACGGGGGGGGGAGCAGAGCACAGACTATGTGGCACCATGTGCCCTCAGCAATGGTTGCCTGGCAACCAGGGCCGAGTTTTGTTTCCCCACTGGAGCCGCTCCTCGTTTCCCCTACCTGCACTCACCTGTGGGGGAGGAAACCATCTTCCTGTCCTGTCTCCCTCTCTGATTGGGAGCGGGACAAGGGGCCTGTCGCCTGCCAACCCCATGAGCAGGAGTGGGGGTGAAGGCAATTCTCACCACCTCCCTCCAAGCTTTCACCCAGAGGGATTGGATCATATCAGTAGGGGCCAGGCTAAGCACAATGCATCTTTCTGACACAACCCTGCCCTTTAGAGAGTGTTGTGATGTTACAATGCTCCAGGGGGCGGACACCAGAAAGGAGACATGACGTCCACATGCCTTTCTGAAATAACCCAATGGGGCATGGCCACATTGGAAAGAGGGTCGGAAAGTCCCTATGCCCCATCCCATTCTGATGTGACTGTTCCCTGCCACCCCTGGTGGAAGCCGCAATTCAGGTTAGCTGCAGTACTTTGTTCCCTTTGGTGGTGTCATTTAGCGCTAAATAGCTACCACTGAACAGGATGGCAATAAATTGCACCACTGAAGTGTACAAAGCATTGAATAACCAAATATCAATGCAACAACAAAAAAAGGAACACCAAGTAACCAAATAAATGAAGTTGTAAACTCTGCAACAGTGACAAAGATGAATTTGGTTATTCGTCCATGGGAATTAATATATAAATTATCTTCACAAATATGTTAGGTTTCCACCCTAGTCAACACATGGTGCCATGCAGTAGTTCCTACAAGGAGAAGCTGGGGACTCTGCACCATTCCTTCTCTAGAACTTCGTGAACCTTTCTTTTGCTTTCAGTCCAAGACACCACAGAGCCTGTTTGGTTTTTTTTACCTGGGAGAATTGTGCAAATGTCCTGTCAGCCAGCATTGGTACGTGCCCCAGAAGTTCATGGCAACAGTCCCTTAGTTTGGAGAGTAAAAGAGAAAAGGAATGGTTTAGACCTGGGTAGATTTGGCACAGCAGACAGAGTTAAAGCCCATAGCCCATCCAAACATTGTAGCGCTCTGAGGAGACAGGTTCTGCTGGGTAATACTCACGGCTCTGGGGAGTGCATGGGGGATGAGGCGTGGCGGATGTATTGCGTGCACTGGAACACCCTGAAGGCTAAACTGGCTAGGAAGTCCCGTGCAGACAGGAGGCCGGCCACAGGTCGGAGCTGGAACCCGGTTCTCTCTGAAACAATCCAAACCATTCCATTGTAACATATTGTGCCCTTCAAGCCTCACCTCAGGGAGCTGCACAGTAATCCATATTACCATTACCAGCACTTGCTGCAAAAGGCTTTAATAATGTAAATGTCTTTAGCTTCAACTTGGCATAGCTGAGCTTGCAAGAGAAGTTGGTGACTGAGGGGGGGAACGATGCTGTAGGTACATGCTGGGCATCTCAGTGGAATAGGTGTATGTTAATATTTTAGCATTAGGATTCCCACAAGACTTTCATAAATGGCACATCCTCAGACCACTCCTCAATCCCCTTGGTATGATAACAACCAGAAGGGATAGGGTCATGGACAGCCCCTCTGTTGTGCCTCTGCCTTGTGCGTTTGTTCCTGTTAAAGGACTGGGCTTTGCTAACTAGCCATTTACCTATTTAGTGACAAAGTGCCAACAGGTGGCACTCAGGAATATAGAACAGAGTCTCTGGCTTTTCCCAGACTTAATAAGCTTGTTGACTTTGCACTGCATGCAGGTCTTCAGGTGGACCCCTCTCCTGTGACAGCCATACACTCCCTCAACCTCACTTTGAACCCCTGAGTGACCACGCAACCCATGTATTAACTTCTAGTGCCACTACTGACTGACAACATGTCATACCCCCAAAAATGACCCCTGTCTGTCCTTATGCTTCCCTCCCTCTTGTGTCCTCTCTCTTGTCCATGTGACATTGTAAGGCCTTTGGGGCAGGGACCTGTCCCTAGCCACTACTGTTCAGCGCCAGGCATATTGCTGGTGCTACATAAATAGAAATAACCAAATGCTTACCAGCAATAGTCTCACTCTGGCTGTTTTGAAATGATACATTTAGAACATTCTAGGGGGGTTTATGTCATTCTGAAGGTGATTGTCTAGATAGCTGGAACATTAAACATTGTGACGCTTCTGGCTTGCTTCCGGGTTTTAAAACATTTTTGTAAAACACCTTTTCCTTATACACAGTCATTTTTTACCATCCATACTGGTAGAACATTCTAATCCTTTAGACATCTGGGAACTTTCCTTTACAGCCAGGAACTTAATACTCTAACAGAACTTCACAACAGTGGTCGTTTAGCCGCAGAAACCGGACTGATTATGACGATTACATCATTTTGACAAGTCAGGTAAGAACGAGTTCAGAACAGCATAGTGTGGTCATTTAAAAACTGCCTCTGTGGACATATTAAGAACTCCCTCCAAAAAGAACAGACCTGCATTGGCCCATACTTCCCTCTTCCAAAGTCACCCTGTTAAATCTAGAGTGCTCCCTTGCACACTAGACTTCTGTCTCATTTCTATTAGTCCCTTCATCCCAACCCACTCACGTTCTTGTCAAGCTCCCTCAGGAAGCACCCTGTGGTATTATGCCCCAATTCCATCCTCCAGGTTCCCTCTCTGCCCCAGAATGCACACGTAGCACTTCATGTTAACTAGCGCTACCCTGTGGCCCTGCTCTTTCTGGTCCCAAGGCATGGACACCCACCTTTCAGGAAGCAGGAGACATCCTCCAGTTGTGGGATGTTGTTCTCACTGTAGCCACTGAATCTCTCCAGTAGATGAAAGGCTTCCAGGTGCTCTTTGCAGGCGTGAGAGGGGTACAGACTCTTCAGTGTGGTGTAAACCTCCCTCCTTTAAAATGAGATAGGAAAGAGGAGGAGGTGCATGTGAATAAAGTAACTATTGAGAGAGAGAATGGTTGGCATGTTGGTCCCAGTTGTAAGAGATGGAGACAATGCAGTTCAGGTGATATCTTTTATTGTATTAAATGTAGCTGCATAAGCTCACCAACTACAGTCAGTCCAATAAAAGATATCACCTGACCTATGTTGTCTCCATTGCTAGAATACCCATTTTTAGCGTAGCTGCCTGACGTCACCATCCAGCCTGGAGTGGCCACCTGAGGGCGCTGTCCAGATGGGATAGCCACCTAAGAGTCACTATCTGGCTTGTGGCAACTGCCTAAGGGTTGCAACTTGCTGCCTGGCCTCAGACAGCCGCCTGGTGGCTGGGAGAGTAGAGTACCCATTCTCACCAGAATGTGTGCAATACTATACTTGTGTTGATGCGGGCAAGGACATTCACTGGGATTCTCACCCTATGTTTTCTCCACCAGTATTTCTACATCTGTTCTCTCTGTCTCTGTCTCTGTCTCTCTCTCTCTCTCTCTCTCTCTCTCTCTCTCTCTCTCACACACACACACACACACACACACACCTAAATGGCCCCTACTGATTCTGGGTAGGGAAGGCCACTGGGAATATTAATAGAAACATGTATTTGGAAAGAAGAATTGACTGGAGTCACATTCATTCACAGTTCAGTGTCAGAGGGAATACAAATCTAGTGTAGGATGTTCTACACCTTTATCTGTTGGTGGAATCACACCAGTCATGGACATGGAACAGAGAGGACAGATGGAAGTTGGACTAGATGACCCTTAAAGTCCCTTCCAATCTTAAATTGTTATTATTTCATGCACATGACCAGCAATACCCATCGTTAGCTCGATCATCAAATATCTTCATTCTCACTGGTGATTGCATGCTGCCACCCTGGAAAGTAAAATCCTCCTACAGTTGCACGTTTGAGGTTCAGGTTAGTAACATGACATAAGTCCCACCCATCTCTTATATCCATCACCTATCTTGCCAGAACATGTTCCTCATGTTTGGTGGCCACCAAATGTTGCAGGGGGCAATCCAGCACTGCCTTCAGAACAACTTCTCTCTGGAGAAGTGCCTGGCTATTTACAGTCACTTTTATAGGAAGCCTTCAGAGAGCGTAAGAATAAGCGTTTTAACAGATTTTAGATGTAGCCTCTAGAGACAGAAGGGTCAGAAGGACTGGATTTCTGGAGCAAGAGTGTCCTGGATATGCCTTAGAGTAGATCTTGCTAGCTGGCTGAGCTCTAATGGACCCACCCCAGCATATCAAGGTCATTGTGCAGCTCCTCCTTCAGATCCTCACTACCAGGCTTCCCAGAACTTCATCCCACATTAATGTTCTTAAAGGTTGAACCTCTTAGGTCCTTTCTGTTGGAATTCTCTTGCCTTCCAAGGGATCTCATTCAGATCACAGCCAGAGCTCTTTTTTAGAGATGCCAGTAGGCAACAGCCATATCTTGGTAGATAATACTAGAGCTGCTTTTAAAAAACAAAACACCCCAAACTCTACTACTGCCATTCAGTAACCAGTTCCCACTTTCAATACATGACTTGCTGATTTGCCTAAATCACACTATCTAGTAGCTGATGATGTAAAGAAATAGCTAATCCCAGCCTCAGCTAGAATTTTATTTTATTTATTTATTTATTTATTTATTTATATTTATTAGCCACCCCCTCATGCCCATGACATCTCGGGGCAGCGTACAACATAAAAGCAGTGAATAAAACAATAACACACAACAAATAAAAACATTTAAAAACCCATCTAAAAAACCCCACTAACCCCCCCCTCACCAGGTGGCTATCTCCTCTGCCGTGTACTCCACTCGGGGGATCGGGTCCCCCCTGCAAGATGAACACAGGGTTAGGAAAATAGGAGCTGGGGATACACACAATGATAACCAGGGCCAACTTTAGATTTTGTGGAGTTTAGGGCAAAAATAAAATGTGGGGCCCCCATGATCCCACCTTCCATAGCCCCACCCTTTTAACAACTGGCAGTTTCATGTTGGTTTACAAAAAGAAAGAAGTGTCATAAATTTTCATGCTTATGTACATGCACATACTGGCTTGCCCACACAAGTGTGCACATGCACGCATACAAACACAAAAGCGCTCTCTCCCCCTTTCACACACACCATGCACACACCCGCTGATGGGAGGATTTAGGGATCAGTGTTTTATGGAAAGTGAGGGGGCCAGGCCCCACAGAAAGCAGCTACCCCAGGGACTGAGAGTCATAGGTGGGGAGAGGGACCCACAGAAATAGCTTGTCCTGGTGTGTCAGGAGAACTGGACCTGAGACTACCAGGACTGGCCTCCAATTGTGGGGGCCACTCCAACTGTGGGACCCAAGCCATGGCCCCTACTGATCCTGCTTAAGGCAGGCCCTGATGACAACACACTACATACAATTTATTTATCTATTTACTTAAGTTGTCATCCTGCCCTTCCCAATAAGGCTTAGGGTGGCTTACATAATATAAAAATGTAAAAACAGGTTAAAAAATCCCATAACCCCCAGCCTTTTCTCTAGCCCCCATCCAAACCCACCCAACCCTACCCCAGCCTGCCAAACACCTGGCCAAACAAAAAGGTCTTTCATCTCTTCCGGAAGATGAGCAGGCTTGGAGTTAGATGGATCTCCACAGGAAGGGAGTTCCATAATTGTGGGGCAGCCACCGAAAACACCACTCTGCATCCCCTTGCTGTGAAAACGTCACAGGCAGATGGTACCTATAAGAGAGCACTCCTGGATTACCTCAGAGGCCATGACAAAACATAAGGGAGGAGGTGGTCTTTCATATACTTGAGGCCCAAGCCATTTAGGGTTTCATGAGTCAAAATCAGCACTTTGAATTGTGCCTGAAAAGCTATTGTCAGGCAGTGCAGACTCTGGGACACTGGTGTAATGTGCTCCTGGTTACCCACGCCCAACAAAAGATAGGCTGCTGCATTCTGCACCAACTGCAGCTTCTGAATAGTCTTCAAGAACAGCCCCACATAGAATGCATCTCAGTAGTCTAGCCTCGAGGTTCTGAAGGCTTGGATGATCGTGGCCAAATCCAAATCTGATAAAAAAAGGTCACAGCCTTCTCACCAGATGAAGTTGGTAAAAAGCGCTCCTGGCCACTGCTGCAACCTGGCAATCCAGGTCCAGCAATGAATCCAAGAGCACCATAAGGCTGCGAACCTGAGTGACCAAAGAAGGCTGGATGCCATCAATAACAGGGGTTTCTATATCCCCCAGGCCACAAAGCTGGCCAACCATCATCACTTTGGTCTTGTCTGGATTCAGCTTCAATCAGCTCACCCACATCCAGTCCCCAACAGCAGCCAAGCACTGGGTTAGCACATAGAATGCAGGACCTGGGTCAGATGGAAAAGAGGGACAGAATTGGGTGTCATCAGCATACTGATGGCACTTCACTCCAAATCTCCATACACTCTCGCCCAGGAACCTCAGATACACATTGAACAAGAGTGGGGACAAGTTAGAACCTGGTTGGACCCCACAAAGGAGCTCCTGATGGGATGATGAGCCAACACCACCCTCTGGGTTCCCCCAGCCAGGAATGAGCAGAACCACTCAAGAGCATTCCCGCAAACCCCTGCCAGGTCATACAGCCATGTCAACAACACCCCATGATCAACTGTATCAAAGGCCACTAAAAATCTAACAAAATCAATAAGGTACAATTACCCCTGTTGATTTCCAAGCGAAGATTGTCCACCAAGGTCACAAATGCAGTCTCTTTGCCATCCCCAGGATGAGTGAACATGAGTTCACACATCCAATAGAACTGAGATGTGCATGAAGCTGCAAGGTGATCACCCATTCAATAATCTTTCCTAAAAAGGGATGATTAAAGATGGGGTGATAGCTGACAGGGGAATCAACATCAAGAGATGGTTTCTTGAGCATGGGTCGGACAATCACAGTTTTAATGCCACCAGGCACCCTGCCCTCCTGAAAGGAGACACTGACAACCCCAGCCAGCAATGGCCCCAAATGTCTCCCAGCTAGCTTTCATCATCCAGGATGGGCATGAATCTAATTCACAACTGGTTGCCCACACTACCCCAAGCACTCCCTCTGCATCAGTGGGCAAGACTAATTGAAGCCAATCTAAGAAAATAGGACAGGACCAAGCCTCCCCAACCTCAAACTCTGACTCTACACCCAAACTAGCAGTTCCTAAGTCATGCTAAATACGAGCAACTTTATCTGCAAAGTAGGTGGCAAACTCGTCACAGTGGGCAGCCTATGATTCTAACTTCAGGTGGACACAGCTAGGATTAAATAGACTATTCACCGAATCACCACCCAGAAGAGCTCCGCTGAATGGTGGCACTTTGTAGATGCTATGGCAGTGGTGACGAAAGCTTTCTTTGTCACTGCCACAGCTATGACATAGTCCTTCAAAACGAGCACCACCAGTGTCCAACTGCCTACTCTCCCACTTTAGCAGTCTCAGGGTGATTTCAGAAGTGACATGGTGAATGTCCACCACAGTCAACCTCAGTCAAGCGCAAGCGCGCGTGTGTGTGTGAAAGCGCCGGGCATATCTGTTTGCTCACATCCAGATGTTCGCCACAGTCAAACGCGGCCCGGGGTAAAGCTAAACACGCTTCATGAGGTCGGGACAGGAGGAGGTTCAGAAGTGTGGTGAATGGTCACCACGGTAGGGGTGAATGAAAAGTAACTTCTGAATGGAAACCTGCAGCCGCAGTGGAAGGAATTGACCCCAGCCGCGGTGCATTCTGGGGCTCGAACTGCGGTCCACGTCTCCACTGCATGTCTGTTGTGTTCCCCCGGCCCATGTTCTCTCTGATTGCCCCCGGGCGGTGGTCACGATCCTGTCACTTCTGTTGGGGCCGCACGTGTCACCACAGCCCACGGTGAATCCGTTCACACCGGGGTGGGATTCACTGTGGTGAATTGGAACGCGTCACTTCTGAAATCACCCTGAGGTTCTTTGTATACCAGGGAAACCTACATTGCCGCAGTAACAGAAGTAGATGCCTGAGTGCCACTGTGTTGATGGCCTGGGTCTATATAGCATACCACAGGTCAACCAGGCCATTGACAGGGAGTCTGTCAAGGTCAGTGGGTAAATTCCCCAGAGAGTTCTGTAATCCTATTGGATTCATTTGTCTCTGTCAGTGGGCCATCCTAACTGGTCCACCACCCCGATGGGGGTAAAAAACAGGGATCTGAACCCTCAGAATGTAGTGGACCATCCATGACAATGGTGCCAAAGTGACACCGCCAATAATCGGAACCCCCATTTCCAGGCCAGTGCAGATTAGAACATTACATCCAACATGTGTCCAGCCGCATGTGTCAGGCCAGATATTATCTGGGATAGACCTGTGGTTGTTGCGGTGGCCATGAAATTTTGCTTTGCCCCTGAAAGACTAGCCTCAGCATGTATGTTGAAATTACTCAAGGCAATAAGTGTGGGCGATCTCAACACCACCTCTGAGACTAGCTCAGCTAGAGCAGTCAGGAAGTCCGCTGTGCAGCAGGGTGGTCAGTAGTAGGGGTGCAGCGGGGTAGCGTACTGGCTATCTGTGGGAAATACCTGCATTTTCGGGCACCCAATGGGTTACCCAGGCGCCCAACAGGTGTCCTATACCCCAAAATGTGGATATTACTGGGGCTTCCCAGGACACCTCAGGAAGATGATCCCAGCTCCTGTGGCTTTCCAGGCTGACTCACTGCCCAGCTGCTGCTGCTGCTCTTCCAGTTATGGCCGCTGCTCACTGTTTCCTGCTCTTCCCCGACCCAGTTTTTTCTGCAACCGGACCTCTTCCACTGTGTCCCCATAGTTCCCCTCTGCCCCATGCTGGAAGAGGACTTCTTCCTTCCCCCATCCCCCCACTCCCCATCTCAGCTGAGTGGCAGTCCAGGGAGGATCAGGGAGCAGTGACCGGAACCGAAGAAGCAGCAACAGCCAAGTGGTGAATCAGCTTAGGGAGCCACGGGTAGCCCGTTTGGTCCTGTTTCAGGCATCAATTGATGCCCAAACATGACCATGGCAAGTCGGGCACCCCAAATTGGTGTCTGGTTGCGGCGCTAGTCGGTACACAACAGAATCCCCAATCTATCCCAGGCCTTGAGCACAAGGTGGACACACTTTGTGTTGGGCAATTCAGATACTGGATATCTTCGACAGATCAGATTGTCTTTTCAGATCACCTCCACTCTGCTCCTCGGCCCCCAATCCTAGGCTGATGCTGCACCGAGTGCCCAGCCAGCACTATCTGGTAGGGATGGGACATCTGGCAAAAAACCAGCTACTGGTTTTACCAGTTACTGGTTTGCAAAAAAACGGTTTACCGGATTAAAACTGGTTTACCGGTGCCGGATCTATTCCATTTATTTCAATGGGGAACTGTCAGTGTCCCCATTGAAATCAATGGGGGGAAAAAACAATCCCTCCCCCTCCCAGGCTGTGCGGGTGGAAGAGGGGACACCCCCCCACCCACCCTGCCCAGCCTGGATTTTTCCCCCAAAGTCCCTGGCTCCGGGCCGCCGCCGGCGACCTGGAGCCCGCACCAGCAGGTAGGTACTAGGGTGATCCCTGGAGTTGGGGGTGGTTTAACACACACACCATCCCAGGGATCACCCTACCCCCCCACCCAAGGATCGCCTACCTTTGGTGCTCTGGGCGGCGGTGGCGGCAGCACGGCGCTCCGGATAGCTTCAGCGCTGACTGTGGCTGCCAGCTTCAGCGCTTACTAGGCCTTCCAGGGAACTTCCGGGTTTCCCCGGAAGGCCTAGTAAGCGCTGAAGCCGGCAGCTACAGCCAGCGCTGAAGCTGCCTGGGGCACCATACTGCCACCACCGCCACCACCGCCGCCGCCACCGCTGCCCGGAGCACGAAAGGTAGGCGATCCTTGGGTGGGGGTGGGGGGGTAGGGTGATCCCTGGGGTGGTGTGTGTGTTAAACCACCCCCCACCCCAGGGATCACCCTAGTACCTACCTACCTGCTGGTGCGGGCTCCAGGTCGCCAGTGGAGGCCCGGAGCCAGGGACTTCGGGGGAAAAATTTTTTTTAAAAAAAATCCAGGCTGGGCAGTTAGGGTGGGGGGTGTCCCCTCTTCCACCTGCGCAGCCTGGACGGGGGAGGGAAAAGTGGTTGGCTGGTTTTTTTTTCTTTTTTTACATTGTGGCCATTCATTTCAATGGCCGCAATGTAAAACAATCCGGCACGGGGAACCGGTACCGGTACCCCCAATATCCGGATTAATCCAATACTGCTGGTACAGCAAAATACCGGCAGTATCAGATACCGGATAATCCGGACTTCCCACCCCTACTATCTGGGCCAACAGGCTCAGAAGCCTCATCCAGCCAGGTCTTGGTAATGTATATAAGGTCAGCAGGCTCATCCTGAATAAGATCATGGATGGTAGTTGTTTTATTAGCCACTGACCTCACATTAAGCAGCATCAGTGACAGTTCAGAGGCAGTACTGATCTCAGTCCCCAAATATTCCAAGCTGGGAGAGGGGAGAACAGAAACATTTCTGCCCCTGCACCCATGATTACTTTTTCTCCCCCCTTGCACTTTACATCCCTAGAGAATAGTTGGCCAGGGAGACATGCAAGAAACCCCACCCACCTCCATACCCATACCCCCCTGACTCGCCAGGGTGTCGTGGCACTAGCCACTACCTCGGACCCTCCATGCCCCCCAACTTTCACTGTCAGGAGGGGCAAGGCATAAACCTCCTCCCCCACCCCTGCCTATACCCTCCCCTCTCACAGGGGGGAAGGGGGAGTCGTAGCACTACCCCTGACCCCCATGCCTGTAGCCCCCTTCTCACAGGTGGAGCCTTGGCACTACCACCCCATACCTATCCTCTCTCATAAAAACTCCCCCATCTAATATCCCTCTAAAAGCCACCTTTTTTAAAAAAAAGAAAAGAAAACACACAACAAATGGAGTAGGCCTAGTCCAGGCCTGCCCCAACCTCTGGCTGCCAGATGGCTGCTAAGCGACAATTAGCCTTTGGCACCAGCTTTCAATACCCGCCTACAAAGGTTGGAGGCTTTATAAACCGGATGGTCAGGAGTCGGGGTGGGGTAGACCCAGATGTTCCAAAGTCCATCCTCTTCCGCTCCCCACTGCAAAGTGCCTTCCTCCCTCCACAGAGGCTGGAGGCTTTATAAGCTGGAGGATCAGAGCTGGGGGCCTCAGAACAGGTCCCCATGTCCTCTGAGGTATAACATGGCAGGCATGCTGATCTGAGGGTGTATGGTATCAATGCTGTACTAGAATGAGTAGCCAGTCAGCTCTCAGGATTCCCTTTCTCCCCTCGTTTCTTCTGCTCACCTAACCGCCTTCGACCTTTCTCCCTCGCTGCCCCCATGCCTGGAACTCCCTCCCTACCCACATCCGCCTTGCCCCCTCCCTCCGCTCCTTCAAATCCCTCCTCAAGACCCACTTTTTC
>QEPC01003194.1:4321940-4343187 GCA_003113815.1 Sphenodon punctatus
TGAATGTTTGTTTGTCTTCTCCCCTGTCTCTCCCACTGTCCCCTCTCCCTGTCTCCCGCTCCTTGTCTTTTAGATTGTAAGCCACAGGCAGGGACCGCGTCTATTTCTATGTTCTGTACAGCGCCAGGCACATGGGTTCCGCTATATAAATGTTTATAATAATAATAATTAATAATAATAATTAATAATAAATTAATAATATCTCTCCATATGTTCCCCTCCCTTTGTCACCCCTACTCTTGTCCTTTCTAGATTGTAAGCCCCTCAAGGTAGGGACCTGTATCTTATGTCAACCATTCAGCACCAGGCACATTGCTGTGACTATATAAATAAATATAATTAATAAACCTAGCTAGTTTCTAAATATTAGCCCAGGTCTAGTTGGAAGTACAAGGCTCTACCCTGCAGGATATGAGGCCAATTGGAGACAGACCTAGAGACCTAGCAGAAGTTTTAACAGGAAATACAACACTGATCTGGAGAATAAACCCATGTCTAATAGAGTTAAGGGAACCAAAATGCCCAGAGTATATACTGTAAAATTAACACCTCGGGTGTGCCTGGCACTCGCAGTAAAGGTGAAAGGCCGAAAGCCCAAGTATAGTCACCTAAAGCGAGGGCTCTGCACTAACCTTTTCTGGTGTGAGGCTGGGTTGTGTGGGGACCTTTCAGGGTGGTACTAGCAACTATTAACACTGTGTGAAATTAATAAGTAGGAAGTGTTTCAACAGTGAACACACAAAACTGGACAGAGAAAGAAGGGATTGCTGGACTGGAAAGAGAGATATATGGAAGCAATGCCAAAAAATGCCAGCAGGTGGTACTGTGCTATGAAAATTGCCCTGCACAAACTTCAGGAAGGTAATCTTACTGCTTATGGTGGAAGGCAATTTCAGCTATCATTCTCCTGCGCTGCCGGTACACTTGGTCAGAGAATCCCTGAGGCAAAAGGAAGAGAGAGGAAACAGAGCAATGTTGTTAGTTTAACATTTGAGAAAGGTCAGTTCTAATATGATAAGAAGCCACCATTTCAGACACACCCTTCAGTGTGGAGGTAAATGGATACACACATAAAACTAGCAGTTGCTTCTCGGTAAAAAGCAGGGGAGGAACCTCTTCCCACCCACAGGCCACTTTGAAAATTAGTACAAGCTCCACAGGCTAGATGGGAGTTGGGGGCAGGGGAATTTAAGGGGCGTGTTCTGGATGGTAAGGGTCCAGATAACGGCTCTACACCACAAATCCAACCCTATCCTTGAGTGCATGCTCTCATCTTCATTACCTTCCCCTGAGTTCACTCTTTCAGTGCTTGAGGGTAGAGACTGGATCTAGATCCAGGAATTGGTAAGGGGCCAAATAAAAGACAGCTGGGGGCCAGATTTGGCCCATGGCCTGAAGGTTCCCCACCCCTGGTATAAGGCAACACCCTCAATTTGTACCTACTGGTAACTCCTCTACCTTAAAGAGAAGGCTCTGTTCTGCAACCAACATAACAAGGAGGAGGCTTTGCCCCTCTCCAATGCTTGCCTTTGCTGTTCATTTTCAAGTCAATACAAAGCATATCTCTCTCTTGTTTTGAGAAATTTCTGGTGAAGGTGAACCAGTGAGAATTTGGGTTGGTGAGCAGGGAATGTTCCTTCAGCTGTGAGAGCATCTGGGACTGAACAAGCATCTCCCTAGTAAAGTGGTAGAAGGCTAGAAGCCCCATCTCTTGAGGACAGATAAAACACCAGCACTGATGGTAGCCTGTAGGGACCAATCCTGCACGACCCAGAAGGAGATGGCCAGGATTGGTTCAGCAGTCTCCTCTGTCTCTCTGATGATTATGACGTCTGGGAAGAGGGGAGATGCCCAGGCAGGACCCACTCACCGGGTGATCCAAGTCCAAATCTGGGTCAAATTTGTTGACCAAGTGGTGACACTTGTCCAGCTCAGAGATTTTTCTTGGAAACAAGTGAACTGTAAGCCAGAGAGAGAGAAATGGAAATGAAAGTTGGATCCTGCCAATGAAGTAAATACAAGGCTGGTCTTCCCACTGGACAATGTGGTTTCCTGTGAGCAACATTGAGGTCTGAGAGAAGCTTTGAGAATTGGTGCTACCCCAGAAAGTTGGGTCAGCATTATCCCCAGGACTCCAGCACCCACACCTGCAATGCAAGCCTTGGGCTGGAACTTCCATTGAAGGCTGACTTGAGGATGGTTTACCCCTGCTGCCTACTAAATAGCTTCAGTATTATTTATATAGCACAAGCAATGCTTCTGGTGCAGAGCAATTGTAATTAGAGTTGGGTCTCTGCCTCAAGGTCTTACAGTCCGTGAACAGGGAGCTGAAGGGTGGTTTTAAACAAGACAGGTGGGGTCCGTGATCTGTGCATGGGGAAGTGCTTCAAACGAGCAGGCCCATGCACAGCCCATCCATGCACCACCCACACCGTCTCTGCATGGGGCACTCTGGCTTTTCCCCGAGTGCCCTGTACATAGACTGGGTGAGCGGTGTGTGGGTCATGGGAGTGCGCACCCCTACACACCCATATTCAAACGAGACCCCTCCCCCAGTTGCACGGTGAGTGTCCATGTGCGGAGGAGTCTTTTTAAAAAACACACAAAGTGCCCCGCCCTTAGAGCATGTCCTGGGATGTGAACTGGGGGGGGGGGCCGGGATTTGTTATCTGGGCTGGCAAGAATAGCCAGGCCTGACTCTGAGCACATCTCATGTTGAGCAAAGAATCCCACAAAGTGCCCCGCCCTTAGAGCATGTCCTGGGATGTGAACTGGGGGGGGGGGGCGGGATTTGTTATCTGGGCTGGCAAGAATAGCCAGGCCTGACTCTGAGCACATCTCATGTTGAGCAAAGAATCCCATATTACACAAAGTACCTGGCATCACATGTGCACACGTGTACACACACACACACAGAGTCATGTATGATTCCAAATGACTTCATTCCTCATGAACAGTATGCTGCCATTCTTGGATAGTTACTCTCCCAATGTGCATGAGGTTAACTTGTAACTAGGATATCCAGGAAAAGAAGGAGTTAAGTATTTAATTTATTATCCTGTTAGTATTTGAGCTGGGGGAGGGGCGGGGGGGCAGGGAGGGGAGTCCAAGACCCTTAGAGGTGGTGGTGTGAGGGTGATAAGGAGAGAAATGAAGGATTTTTAGAACCTGACTTCAAGGGGAAAGGCTTTGGGCTTTTACAGCACACTGTAAAAACAGGCACTAGGCCTTGGACAGTGTGCAACTGTTATTGGGCTTGCCTTTAAAAGTGGGCATTCTGGGAATAGCAGTTCCTGAGGCGGAGCTAAGAGTTCAGAATTCACATGACAGGAAATTTGGCGATTGACTTTTGGAACTATGTAAGGGGTAGCCTGAGATGATTATGGGAAAGACCAGTACCAAGGCAATCTAAGACGGGGGTGAGGGAGCTTTTTCCTTCTCACAGACACCACTTATAATTAATACAAGCTCCACAGGCTGGATAAAGGTTGAGGAAAGAGGGCACTTAAGGAGTGCACTCACGGTGGGAAAGAAAGGAATGTCCAGATTAGTGCTGGGTGGCTCAGATTCGTATTAATACAAATCATCCAAATTTGGATGATTTGTATTGATAAGAATCAGTATGCGCACCTACCGGGAAATATGAGCCAAAGGTCCGTATATTCCCCAGCAGGGAACTATCAAAGGTCCTTGGAGTGGTGCTGGTGCCACTCCAAGGAGCTTATGCATGCCAAACCCATCCTGCCCCCAACTTAAGAACATAAGTAGTGCCATACTGAGTCAGACCAATGGTCCATCAAGCCCAGCATCCTGTCCTCCGACAGTGGACAATCTCAATCGCATGGGAGAAGAACCAACAGTCACAATGGGCAATCCATTCCCTGTTGTTCACTCCCAGCTCCCACAGTAAGAAGTTCATCCCGTAAGCTACTTGGTTAATAGCCATTAATGGACCTACTCTCTAAGAATTTACCCAGTCCTTTTTTAATCCCAGCTATACTACTGGCCTTGACAATGTCCTCTGGCAACAAACTCCATAGGTTAATTATGCATTAAGTGAAAAAGTACTTTCTTTTATTTATTTTAAATCTGCCGGCAGCTAGTTTCATGGAGTGTCCCCTAGTTCTAGTACTATTCAAGAGGGTAAATAACCGTTCCCTATCTACTCGTTCCACACCACTCAAGATTTTATAAACCTCTATCATGTCCCCTCTCAGTCTTCTGTTCTCTAAGTTGAAGAGACCCAGCTTGCCAAGCCTCTCTTTGTACGGAAGCTGTTTCATACCTGTTATCATTCTCGTTGCCCTTCTCTGTACCTTTTCTAGTTCAGCTATGTCTTTTTTGAGATAGGGTGACCAGAACTGCACACAATATTCCAGGTGCGGTCGCACCATCGATTTGTATAGAGGCATTATAACATTCTCAGTTTTATTCTCTATCCCTTTGCGAATATCTCCTAACATTCTGTTCACTTCCCCCCAGACTCCTACACACCGAGCCCATTGCCCACCTCAGCTTACCCCACACTCCTGAGGGTAGGCTGGGGGAGGCAGGCACTGGACAGGGGTCCGGGGGCGGCAGAGCTTGGGGATAGAGGGGCTGCACAGGGGTAGGGAGGGGGAGTATTTGATCCTTTTTTCCTAAGCTCCAGAGTCCAAAGCGGCGCACCACGCTGCCCAACACAGCCTTTTCAGGACCACGTCGGGGAGAAAAAAATACCATAGAAAATCACTGCACCTGCGCAAAAATTGCCACCATGGCCATTCTACATGTGTGACCATTTCCCAAAATGGCACCAACAGCATCGGCGCCATTTTGGAAAATGGCAGCCAGTCTGTGCATGCTTAGCTGACAGCTAGGCATGCACAGACTGACTACCATTTTCCAAAATGGCAGCACTGGGGTGGGTGATGGACCAGGTGGGCAGGGGTTCAGGGGAGGCAGGCACCAGGCAGTAGTCTGGAGGAGGCAGAGCTGAGAGCAGAGGGGCAGTAAAGCAACTACCCCCCCCTACCCACTCCTGCACAGCCCCTCTGCCCCCAGTTCTGCGTTCCCCAGATCCCTGCCTAGTGCCTACCTCCCCTGGACTCCTGCATGCCTGGCCCATTGCCCGCCCCAGTGTACTGCTGGGGCAGGCGATGGGCCATGTGGGCAGGAGCCCAGGGGAGGCAGGCAGGGGTCCAGTGGATGCAGAGCTGGGAGCAGACATGGATTTAGGCCTGTATTGCTTGATTCTGGACCCAACCCAACCATTACAAGCCAAAATCCAAAGAGAAGCCAGTTTGGTTCGGTATAGAACCAAACCAAAAACTTCCATGTGAATTCCCATCCCTAATCCAGATCATGTATCTGGAATTATTATCCTTTATATGGAGTTTCTTTGCTCTTATGTGGATCTTTTATTATATAAATAAAAAGACTTGGGGAAGGAGAAGGTGATATGACCAGGCCAGCTGAGATAAATTTGAGGTCCTGGTACATCCTAAAATCAATATCTGGAGACCGTACTGGCTCCTTATTTATTTACACAGATGTTACCTGCAGTTACTATTTGATTCCTATTTCAACATATATTAAGAAAGAAAATTCCCAGTATTCGGGGGCCTGGAACAATTGTGCCCCCATTTTCTCCTCATCATCAGGCCCATATATGATTTTCCTTAAAGATTTATTTGTACCTCCCAAAGTTGGGGAACACACTCACTGGTTCACAGGCACCCATTAATGGGGGTGCATAAGCATTCAAGTCTATCTGCTATATTTTCTAGAGTCCAGCCTTTGTGTGAGAGTTTAAAAGTTAAAAAACAGCCACATGAGCTTCTTACACTTGTCTTCCTTAGTGCTCCTCAAGTCCTCTGACACCCTCTTGATGGAGCTGATGAGCGTGCTCAGATCAGAGCTGTGGACTTCACACCGTACAAAGTATTCCAGATCTGACGCTCCCTCCCGCGGTTTCCTGCTGGGTCTTGTTTCCAGGTGGTGAATTTTAGCTTCAAAAGTCTTTAGACAGGGGAGAAAGGGAAAGAGATTATAACAACATGAACTTTGGCAATGCTATCCTTGAAAACTCTCTGACCAATTAAATTAGTGTATAGAAGAAAGCTTAGCCCAGATCCTTGCCCAGGAAGCTGTTTCTGATCCTACGCAACTGGGTCCCTAAATCCGAGTAGGACAGCTTCCTCGTATGTCTGTGCCCTTTAATGCCTGCCTGTTGAATTTTCATTCTGTGACAGACCAATGTAATGAGCACTTGTGGCTGCATTCTCTACGTATTTTTAACCCCCTACATGATAAATAGAGAAGTGACATTCCACTAATAGAGCTCTGATTTTTCTCATGTACACATTGTGGCTGTGCATTTTAGCCAAACGTAACCCCTAAAGTACTCTAGGTCAGGATAAGCGGCTGTGTTTCCTTCATCAAACCGCCCTAGTGCTTATGCTCTGGCCAAGGTGCTGAAATAGAAATGCACTGATGTTATGTATGTTATAGAGCTCAATGGTTCTCAAACTAGGGGAGCAGGCCCCCAAGGGAGGGCACAGGAGACATTCTGGGGCATTGGGAGTAAAAAGGAGCATGTGTGGCAAACTTCTAGTTCCATTCTGACTGAATTAGGGGGATGTAATTGGGTAGCAAGGGGGGAGGGAAGCAACTGAAGGGAGGAAGCAGGAGAGAGGGAGCAAGGCATATGTAAATGTGTGTGGTGGGGGAAGGGGCTACAGCTACCACAGACAAGAAGAAGGTGCCATGGTTTTAAAAGTGTTAGAACCACCACCGGTATAGATCAGTGGTTCTCAAACTATGGGGGGCAATCTGCAGGGGTGGGAATGGTGTGTTATAAAGGGCAGCTGGCTAAAACCTAAGGGAAGTTTCCAAAATGGCATCAAGGCCTGCCCACTTTTGTACCAAGAATTCTGATTGGTGCTGCAGACACCAATTTAAATGGATACTCCAGAATGGAACAAATCAGTACCATTTAGAGATGGGCGAACAGAACTGAGTTTGAAAATTCGGTTCGGAAGTTTGGTTCAGAAGTTTGGTTCAGTCGACCAAACTATTCGAGTTCGGTCCGAACTTCTGAACAAAGTTCGGAAATTCAAATCCCATTGAACTAAATGGAATATTATCTTTTAGGGATGGGAAAACAGAGCTGAGTTCAGAAATTCGGTTCGGTTCGAAAATCGAGTTTGGTTCAGAAGTTCGGTTCAGTCAACCAAACAGGTCGAGTTTGGTCCGAACTCCGAAAATACGAACCGCGTTCGCCCATCCCTAGTACCATTATGGAAATCTCCCCTACTCAACAACTCTGAACTTGAGGAGTTACACTAGCAGTAGTAATGGAGATTGGGGCAGCGGGAAGAGGAAGACAAGGTCAGACAGCAAAAATGGGCATAGAGGTTTAAGAGGAGGAGGACAAATTGCATGGAAGAGGAGGGGGATATCTGATTTCCCTTACCCATATAGCTGAGCATCTCCAAACTTTAATGCATTTATCCTCACAATACCCTTCTGAGGTAGAGAAGTACTATCATCCCCATTTACAGATAGGGAACTGAGGCACAAGGAAACCAATTAATGTTGAAAAAAGTCCCACAGAGAGTCTGCACAGGAGCAAGGAACTGAACCCAGTTTTTATTAATGTAAAGCTAGTGCATTTGCCACTCTGTCATGCTGTGCTTGAGCATCTCCAGGGTGGTCCCATTTCATTAGTACTTAACTCATCTGAAATAAACCTTGGCAGCAGAGTAAGTTTCCTCCCTTGTTTGTTCCCCGTTCACAGGGAAAGCTAGAGTGTAGCATTCTCACTTTCCTGGGAAGCAAACCGATCTCCTCGGAGACTATGAGTTTCTCAGTAGGGGAAGGGCTGCAATTCTTAGTTAATCAGAGGCAGAAAGACAAGTGAGAGCAGTTGCAATGTCACAGACAAATTCAATTTAACCCCATGTTTCCTAATGTATCTCTATAACACTGTCCTCCCTCAAGGATCAATACCTTAGCATTAATCTGACAGCGCTGATTGCATTACCTATGCTTGGGCTGCAGGTAACGTACACAGCAGAGGGAAGCCAGTCACCCTGCGGCCAGTTTACTGATCAGGCAAATGTCATTACTGGTCTGTTTTCATATCTTGTCCTTGCATTGCCTGGGGGATCTGGGAAATTAATCCTCCTCCGCGGTAGCACAACACACGTGTCTTTTTTCAAGTGCTCTCCATGACAAAACAAGAGACCTTTTTGCTAAAGAGAGTTCCTGATGCAATGAAGAAATTGCCCAGGAGGAACTAAGTGCTATTTGAACAACAGGCAGGCTTGCTTCTTATGTTGCTTTGTAAACTGCTTTCTGCTTTGGATGATAATATAGATATATCTATCTCCTCCATCTGTACAACTGAAAACTTACAGGAGAAGAATTTCTGAGCAAGCATCTCCTACTACCGACAGTGCAAAATGCCTTTGGAATTATTTTCTTGTAAGCGATGTGTGTGCCAGCCCCACCCCACACCCTACCCCCCTGCCTTTTTGGAACAGTTTTTAAAAGCAAACTTTAAATAATGAAATCAATCATACACATTCCAAAAGTCAACAGGGGTGGGGAATCTTTGCAGCTGTGGGCTGCAGAGGAGTTGGGGACAGGGGTGCTTAAAGGGTGTGGTCAGGATGAGAGAAGGAAGGGGAAGGTCCAGATCATGAATGTGTGCCATGGATCTACACCCTATGGAGTACATACTCTCATCTCTGCTCCCTTTCTTTTGAGCTCATTCTTTTGGTGCCAGAGGGTAGGAGATGGAGCCGTGGGCCAGATTGTGGAATCAAAACAGGAAGGGCCCAATAAAAAACAGCTGCATGCTGGCGGTTCCCCACTCCTGCCCCAAGGCTACAGGAAATCTTCAGCTGGAATCTGTCTCTAGTGCATCTTAGCGCAAGGGGTCCCAAGTATTTTGCCTGTGTGATCCCATTTTATTGATTTATTTTTATGTATTTCAATTTCTACCCTTATCTTCCTCTAAGACTCTGGGTAGCTTACAGCATTAAAGTATACAACATTAAAATCACTTTAAAAAACCCAACCTTGCCCCTAAACCTGCCCACCCCAACTGCTATCCCCACGTGCCAAACGCTTTGCCAAAAAGGAAGGTTTTACACAGGGCTGAGATGAGAATCTGGGGCATTCTCACAAGAACGCATGAGATTCTTCCCAAATTGGGTGAGATTGCACCTGTGAAAAATGGCCACCACAGCCATTGCTGCACATACGTGGCCCTTGGCAGCCATTTTGCGCCTTCGCAGAGTGGCTTTTGAGGATTATTGAGAATCTTGTGAGATTCTCAAAACCCTAAAACCACTCTGCGCATGGACAAATGGTTGCTGGGGGCCATGTATGCACACAAATGGCAACTGCAGCCATTTGTGCATGCGCAGTGCTGGGTTTTCCAGCCACACAAACTTTGGTGAGAACGGGTCGAGAATCAGCCAATTCTCATACAATTCTTGTTCTCACAAATCTTGGCGAGAAGCTAATTCTCACCAAGATTTAGTGAGATAGCAAGGGCAAATTTCAGCCCTAGTTTTACACTGCCCCTGTAATATGCTCAGGCTCTGACAGACCTCAGGGGGAAGGGAGTTGGGGACAGCACCACATTGGGGCAGCAACTGAGAATGCCTCTCTTCAGGCCTTCTCATATGAACAGGATTGGCAGATGGTACCTGCAAGAGAGTCCTCCAGCTGGCTTCAAGGATCATGGTGGCGCATGGTAAGAAAGGCGGCCTTTCAGATATGCTGGGCCCAGGCCATTTAGGGCTTTAATGGTCAAACCAGCACCTTGAATTGTGTCCAGAAAGCTATAGGAAACCAATGCAAACTGTAACGCACAGGTGTAATGGGCTCACGGCAACCCACCTCAAAAGGGGCTGGGCTGCTATGTTTTGCACCAGCTCAAGCTTCCGAACAGTCATCAAGAGCAGCCCCACGTAGAGCGCATTGCACTAATCTAGTCTTGAGGTAATGAAGGCATGGATGATGTTGGCCAGATCTGAATTAAAAAGAAAGGGCTACAGCATCATTACCAGATGGAGTTGGTGAAAAGTGTCTCTGGCCACTGCTGCAACCTGATGTTTCAGGCACAGGAAGGGATCCAGAAGCACCCCAAAGCTGCACACCAGGGTAACCAGAGGGGAACAAACCCCATCAATGACAGGACTTCCAATCCCCCTCCAAATCACAAGGTGGGCTAACCATCATCACTTCAGTCTTATCTGGATTCAGCTTCAGCTGGCTCACCTACATCCAGTCCCCAACAGCAGCCAGACATTGGGAAAGCACTGAGACTACAGGGTCTGGGATGGATGAAAAACAGAGGTAGAACTGGGTGTCATCAGCATACTGGTGGCACTTCACTCCAGACCTTCAAATGATCTCACCTAGTGGCCCCAAAGATACACATTGAACAAGAGGGGAAACAAGATGGAACCCTACGGGATGCCACAGGGGAGTGCTGAGGGGATGACGCGCAGTCCCCTCTGCCTGGACGGGGACTTGTCCCAGGCCCGCTGTCAGGAGTTTGTCACCTACTTTGCAGACAAGATCGTTCGGATTCAGAGTGACTTTGACACCAGGTTGGGGACAGTGGGTAGAGAGCGCAAGGTTATGGAGGCCCTGTCTGGTCCAACTTTGTGGGGGGAGTTTCAGGAAGTGACACCAGCCGATGCGGTGGATGTCCTGGGGTCTGTGAGAGCCACCAGTTGTGAACTTGATCCCTGCCCGTCGTGGTTGGTGAAAGCCTCCAGGGAGACATTGAGGACGGTGCTGGCGAGAGTGGTTAATGCGTCCTTGCAGCAGGGGAGGTTGTCACCCAGCCTCAAGGAGGCTGTGGTGCACCCCCTGCTGAAGAAACCAACATTAGACACACTCGCCAGCTACTGACCTGTCTCTAACCTTCCCTTTTTAGGGAAGGTTATTGAGCGGGCAGTGGCGATCCAGCTCCAGGCGCATGCAGATGGCATCAGTTTTCTCGACCCTTTTCAATCTGGGTTCCATCCCGGCTATGGCATAGAGACAGCGTTGTTGGCCTTGGTGGACGATCTCTGCCAGGAGATGGATGCAGGATGTTCTACGTTTCTCATCCTGCTAGATCTCTCGGCTGCTTTTGATACCGTGGACCATGGGCTGCTGTTGAGACAGCTGTGTGACCTGGGGGGTCCGGACAGGACTGTTCTTGAATGATTCCGCTCATTCCTCTTGGGGACAAGCCAGCGGGTGGTTTTGGGAGCTGAAACATCTTGCCTCCGAGCCTTGTCCTGCGGCGTTTTGCAGAGTTCGATCCTGTCTCCATTATTGTTTAACATATATATGCAGCCCTTGGGGGCGATCGTGAGAGGGTTATGGGTGCGATGTCACCAATATGTTGATGATACTCAGCTGTACCTCTCTTTTTCAGCTGACCCAGACCCTGCTGTCTCATTGCTGTCCCAGTGTTTGGAGGCCGTGGCGGAGTGGATGTGGCAAAGCAGACAGAAGCTCAACCCCGATAAGACGGAGGTGATGGTGGTGAGGAGGGTGAGGTAGGTGTCAGCCCCCTGATAGGGGAGGTTCACCCTCTGATAGCTCAGCAGGTTCGGAGTCTGGGGGTGGTGTTGGACTCAGATCTCTGCCTGGATCGACAGGTGGAGGCAGTAGCAAAGGCCACCTTTTGCCAGTTGTATCTAGTGCAGAGGCTGCCTCCATACATCTTCGGGGCAGACCTGGCCTCCTTCATCCATGCCTTCATCACCTCGAGGCTGGACTACTGTAACGCGCTCTACGTGGGGCTGCCCTTGTTCCTGGTCCGGAGGCTATGCTAGTGCAGAATGCGGCGGCCCAGCTCCTGATGGGGACGGGTCGTCGGGAGCATATAACACCTGTGCTCCGGACTCTGCATTGGCTGCCAATAGCTTGCTGATCCAGGTTCAAGGTATTGGTATTGATCTATAAAGCCCTTCACGGTCTGGGCCCCTCATACCTCAGGGACTGCCTCGCCCTCTGCATCCCAGAGTGGCTTCTTCAGTCTGCCAGGGGTGCCTTCTTGGAGGTCCCCCGTGTTAAGCAGTGGGTCACAATGGAGAGGGCATTCTCGGTGGCTGGGCTGCGTCTTTGGAACTTCCTCCTGAAGGAAGCTCGCCTGGCCCCAAGCCTTTTGACATTCCGGCAGGCTTATAAAGCCTGGCTGTTTGCCCAGGCCTTTGGGGAGGAGAGGGGGTTAGGTTTTTTATCTCTCCCCTTACATTTTTATTTTTATTTGTTTACCCCGACCCTGTTTTGGTTTTTAAATTGTTGGATATTTTTTAAAAATGTTTTTTATTCTACTGTTGTTTTATTAAATTGTACGTCACTCTGGGATGCCATTGGCATGGGGGGGGTGACTAACAAATGTAATAAATAAATAAATAAATAAATCTCCCATTACCACCCGCTGGGGCCTCCCCAACAGGAATGAATGGAACTACTCAAGAACAGTCCCAAGCACTCCTAAAACGTCTTGCAGTCATGTCAGCAACATCTCATGATCAACTGTATTGAAGACCACTGAAAGGTTTAATAAGAACAACAGGGCAGTTTCCTTTGTCAATGTCCAGGTGTAGCTCATCAACCAAGGCCACAAGCACAGTCTCTGTGCTATACCCTGGAAGAAAATCTGACTGAAATGCGTTCAAGAATCCGAGAGCATTAAGCTGAGCCTGAAGCTTCTGGGCAACCACCCGTTCAATAACCTTCTCTGAAAAGGAAAGGTTAGAGACAGGATGATAGCTGGCTGGGGACTAAGCATCCAAAGATAGTTTCTTGAGCATTTGTATTTGCAATTCTGTGACACTGGACAGTGGCAAAAAGAATGCAAAATCTATCAAATATCAGCCAAGATCCGGACCTCCATTTGAGGTTCTGATCCAAATTTTTGTAATCTCTGCCTTAATGAGAGTAAATCCAAGTCTATTGAGCGGGCCTAGCATTCCTGCCCCCACAATTTACATCTGTGCTAAAAACAGATGCAGGACCACTGCCACGTGCTTGACTTAAGGATGTTTCCAACCTGGACCTTGAATTGGAAAGAAACAGGGCCAGTCCTTACCTGGAGTAAACCAGCTTAGCTACCCAGCTAGGGATTTACATGACGACCTTCACCTCCGTAGTATTTGAGCATCAGAAATGGACTCTGATACTTGTAGTGCCTCCAGGTAGGAAAGTATTTTTATTCCCACTTGACTCACGTCTTGGTTACTAAGCGCAGTAATGTTAAGTGACTTCCTCATAGTCATGGAGGGAATCTCTGATTTAGTCAGGAATTACTTTCAGGTTTTCTGAGTCAAGATCTCTTAGCTACTCAACCGTCCTCCCTCCCCTAGTGAAGTCAGTCAAGCAACAGTGATTTCTATTAGCACAGGATCTGGCCCATTGTCTGAATATATTTTCATCCTGTTTCCAGACATCCTTTCCCAGAGAACTGGGATAGCCAGATCCACTCACTTTCATTAGAGCTCATTCATTAGAGATCCCAAAATGAGAAAAGGTGTCCTGGCTCCATTTACAATTAGGAAGATTTCCAGAAGGCCCCCAAGGGCCATATTTTCAGATGTCTGGAACTCAAAATCAGGCCCAGATTTTGAGAAGAGCTCAGTTCCAAGGGTAATCTCACACATAACTCTGCCAAACTCTGATGTCCATGGGGCCCCAGAAGCTGTATAATTAGCAAGGTTCCTAGTTTTCTGTGACAAAAAATTGGAAATTCTCTGATAAAAAACCCATAAATTCTCTCATTAAACCCCCCCCAAATCTCTGTTTTTCTGTGATTTAATGTAAATGCTAATCTCTGTGCTATACCTGACTTTCCCTTTCCACAATATATATAGGTATGAGTTAGAACACCACATTGTATTGTAATATCTTCATTTTTATGCAGTTTTGCAGCTACCTGTCCTATCAGCAGTCCAATAAATAAATAAATTGAGATCTGTGACACTCCACTAAATGCAGTGCCGCTCCGCACCACAACACATGCCTTTAGGTTGCTTCCCCTCCACTTCCCTGTGCTCGCTGCCTCCTCTTCCCAGCTTGGTCGCACTGCTCTGCCAACCAGAAAGGGGGACCATATAGAGGCTGGCACTTGGGGAAGCTGTTATGGACCCAATTAGGCCCACCTCCTGTCCCTTCTTCCCAAGGTCCAGAAGACCTGATCCGCCCCAATTCATAGTGCCCCAGCCCACCTCCTAATCCACAGGAGGTATGTGGTGCCTCTCTTTCCAAATGCAGAGCCCCTGCCCCTCCACAGCACATGCCTTCAGGTTTCTTCCCTTAGGTCCACTCTGCATCCTCGCTGCCCTGAGCTCACTGTGTCTTCCTCCCAAACCTGTAAGTTTTTGCCATTTTCTGCAAAATTCTCTGGAAAAAGGCAAAATCTCTGTTTTTCTCTGGTTTTCCGTTACAAAGAAAAATCTAGGAACCCTGGTAATCAGCTCTGGACGATCCCTGGATCGCTCTTGTGTATGAGTGACACATTCCAAGTTCCAGCCCCGATTTAAACTTGGATCTGCTGAATACATCAGATCTATATGGGTATTTTCAGACGTTACGTTACCACACTCAACCACAATGAATCCCCCGTGGTGGTGGATGGTCCCATAACGTCTGGTTGCTCGCTGCCAGATGTTCACCATGGTGAACCACCGGCGGTGAGCAAAATAACCACGCTTTCGAGGATGGTCCAGGCACCATCCCCAAAAGCGTGGTTAATTGAACCATGGTCCGGAATCGGTGGATGGTAATGTCTGTTACCGCCACCGATTCCGAGCCGTGGCCCAGACCCTGGATCGGAATTGGGTGCAGTGGCCATATAGGCCGCTGTGCCCGCCCATCTCCAGGAGGGCAGGTGGCTGGGGGAGTGTGGGGCTGTGTGGCTGCACATTGTGCCGTACAGCCCCTCCCCCCCAATTCCCCGCCGGAATCAGCCGGCATGGCAGGGAAGCAAAAGGTGATTCCTGTTGGTATATGCAACATCCACAAGTTAATGCCTGCTGTATTAAGAACAGTAATTGACTACAGAGCCACCAGATGGCGCTGCTATGTTTATGTGTACATGGAAGGGAGATGGGGTTTTACAATTGAATTCCTTTGTGTAACCACTCCTTCTTCCCTTCTTTCTCATTGTCTCAGGGTGCTTTTAAACGAGGGGCGCTGAAGCGCCTCCTGAACGCCGCGTTAAAGCAAAGCCGCCAGAAGTTACGTTCTCCCCATTGCCGGCGGCGGCGGCGGCTGGCGACACGGGGCTTTGGAGCGGCGCATTCTGAAAGCCTGATAATTGAAGTCTTAAGTACGTGCCGCTCCAAACCCCGTGTCACCAGCCGCTGCCGCCGCCGGCAACAGGGAGAATGTCACTTCCGGCGGCTTTGCTTTAACGCGGCGTTCAGGAGGCGCTTCAACACCCCTCGTTTAAAAGCGGTGTCGGTCTCCATTTTGTCTTCTTACTAGTTAGGTGTAACTAAGGATCTGTGCCTGAGAAAGCTTAAGTAAAGTTCTGTTTTCAAACTTTCAGCTGCATTTGCCCTTACTGATTGTGAATCAGTTATTACTCTGCAACAATTCCATGCCGGGGCCAATAGGTGCCCCGTCACGTCTGAAATCACCCTATGTCAGATCAGAGTTTAAAGTGGGGCTGGAAATCAGAGTGTCTCACTCAGACGCAACAGCAATCCGGGATCATCTGTGGCTGTTGATACAGCTTTTGGGGGCCTGCAGACATCGGAGTTTAGCAGAGTTACATATGAGTTCACCCCAATTCTATCCCTGAATTAAAAATCAGATTTGTAAGGGTGCTGAAGACCAAGCAGCTCTTGTTGTGTTACCCACTGTCTGGTTTTCATAAGAGACCAGAATGCAGGGTTACATGGAAGCTGAGCTCTTTTGAAAGGCTAGTTCCTCAGATTTTTTTGTAGTGTTGCTTAGGGAGCTAAATGTCAATCAGGTTCCAGAGCCAGGGTAATTCAGGCCCTGTGCTGTGGACCCCCTCCTAAAATAGGAATGATTTATGGACACACACTGACTCACCCATTCAAAAATTAAATGTTATGGTAATTAATTTTTGATGTTCAGTTAAGCATAACACCCCTTCAGGGACCAGGGCTCCCTCCACTGCAGGGCCTGCATGTTACGCATACATTATTTCTACTTTATTTACAGACCCCATGCATTGCGGGCGGCCTCCAGAATTGCCATAGGCCCCCCATAGGCTGGGGCTCCCCACATTTGAGGCTCTGTGGGCCTGTATTTTACATCAGTGCTTCTCACATTCCTCATTCAACCTTATTTATAGCCCCCAAGTATTAAATACATGGGGCTCTGAGTCTGCACTGTCACACAATGGGTGTTTTTAGATGGATACCTGCTCTGCCCCATCTTCAGTTGGCCTATCCATGTAAAGGCAGGCCACCCTGGGGTGAGGCAGAGAGCAGAAGTGGAGCAGGCACTGCCTACTCCAGGCCAGCTCTGCTTGGGGTACTCCAGAACAACCTGGAGCACTGCAAGTGGAGTGGACTGGCCAAACCCAGCCGGGGTGGAGCAGCGGCCTGTCTACTCACAGACAGGCTGCAGCAGCAGCAGCTCCGATTCAGGCCAGGGGTTGCCCCCGCAACAGCCATAGAGCTGTGGGTAGCAGCCTAGAGTGGCTGGTGATCCGCCTGCAGCTCTATGATGCAGAGGAGGGATGCCGCCCAGGTAGACTGGTCCGCAGTGGCGGCTGCCTCTGTGTAAACCCACTGCAGCCAGAGCAGACCATGGGGTGCCCCCCCTGAAGCAGACTGTGCCCCCCCTGGAGTGCCCCCCCAGAGCAGAATTGCCTGGATGATCGGATCGAGACCTGTCAGGCTCCACCTCAGAAGCGTCTCCATTTTAGCGATGGGGATGGTGTTTTCTCTAGTTAAATAGGACATGATTTTTTGCTTATTCCCCTGAAGTCAACTTAATTAAACTGGTATAAGAGAAAGGGGAGTCAGGTCCATGGTTTGTACTTTTGAATTCTTCTAGATAAAGAGTGCAACAGAAATACTAGTGGATGTCTTTAATTATTGGCTAAGCAGTTCATTCTGGGGTAGCCTTAAGCTTTGACCAGAGCTGAAACAAACATTCAAAATCAACTTTGTATCCATCAAATTTGGCCAATTCAAATTCACAATTGCAAAATTAATTGGGAGGCCAGATTGGCAAATCTTTCTTTTTGAAACCGGCACAGAGTTTGACTTCCCATGTTTGTCAGTATATGATTTTGTATTTGGTATCTTTGGTGGTACTGTTCTGCATTTGTTATTTGTGTATTTAATGATTGATTTTGCAGTTGTGAGTGCAAGTCTTGATTGAAGCATCTGTGTCCCATAATGGAGAGCCAAGGAAGAGACATATGAACAAAGAGCTGAAGAAATGAAGTAAAAAAACACACCACAAAACCAAATACTTTAGTCATAAGCTAACAAAATAAGGAATATTCAAGTAACACACAATGAAGTAGTAATAATGAAGTCCATAAAGTTGTGAACAACACACTAATGGATATCTTAAATGATGAATTTTGAAACCACCCATTTGAAATCTGATATATTATTTCAGAAACAAATCTCCAAATTCAGTTCATGACACTGTGGTTACAAATACATTTCAGTGCTAGCTTTGACCCTTCCAGAGTTGGGTTCTTGTGGTTTGGAAACGTTCCATATAACATAGGCCCAGACTTTCCTTCCCCACCAAATAGACACTTCTTATTTAGTCAAGAAGATGGTTTTAGCTGCTCAACTCAAATACTTTGAGTGCACGGGACAGGGATAAAGTTTTGGCTCCCTTGAGTGTGAAGAAAAGGTTCAGCATTGCCTTCCCATCCTTCTCCTCAAAGACAATGGTTTCCATGGACTCTCCTGTATCACTTGCTGTGGCTGCCGCTGCCGCAGCTGCAGCCTCTCTCTCCTTCCTGGCATCTTAAATGAGGCTCTGGCGTCTGCCAATGAACCGTGGTGACTGGGAAGAGAGCAGAAGCAAAACGGAGTTGTCATTCTCTTCAGGGCAGCCAAGGAAATGACAAATAATCCTAGCCCTGATCCTTCTTTTAAATTCTTCCACATGCTACACAGATAACAGTGATTATTAGAGGGAACTGGAGGAAGCTGGCTCTGCAAACCCAGTTTGTGGTCAAGCTTTTTCCAAGGTCCCAAAATTTATCAACAACCAAGGTCAGACATTTCAACTAGATAAAAAGCTTCCATAGAGAAGATGGAAATTGATTTTTCTCCATTGCTACTGAGGGATGGGCAAGAGACAATGGGTTTAGCAGCAAAAAAAAACAAAAAAAAAACAAACAGATTTTTAAATTAAATATTAGGAAGAATGACTTAACTCTGGTGGACTCTCCATCATTGGAAGTTTTTAAGAGAAAGCTGGATAAATATTTGTTAGAAATGGCTTAGATCTAGTTAGCTCTGGGTGTTTTCAGATGTTACGGGGCCATTTGGCCCCGTACCGAAAACAACCCTTTCATTCCCCGCCGGGGTCACCCCGTCACGCCATATCAGACGTGCCGGGGGAATCCAGGGGGGGAATCTGGGAGGGGGCGGGGCCGCGCGTTGCAACGTGCGGCCGCACGGCCCCGCCCCCTCCACACACCCCGCCGCCCGCCCTCCGGGGAGATGGGCGGGAGGCGGGGCCAATGCGGCCGCCGCGTCGGGCCGGATGCGCCATGGCCCGGGATCCCGCCGGGGATCCCGGGCAGTGGCAACCGGCCAGACGTTACTTTTTTTTTGTCCCCGCTGGGGATCTTTTTGACCACACATTCCCCCGGCTAGCCCGGGAAGCGTGGTTCAAATTGACCCCATGCGGGTATTGACCGTGGTGAACATCTGGTGGCCGCCAAACAGACGTTCGAGCCACAGTGACCACAGGTGGGTATTCACCGTGGTTCACTGTGATCTCGTAACGTCTGAAAATACCCTCTGCCTCAGTACAGAGAGTTGGACTTGGTCATCCATATTAAGGTCTCCTCTAGCTCTGTGGCTCTATTCTTAGACCAAAAACACCCTCAGTTTAAGAGAGGAGTTAAGGGTTAAGGGTCTTACAAAGTCAGCCATGCTTCAAAAGCATGAGAATTGTAAGTTAAGGCTCCTGCCTTAACCTGTGCACCATGTAAGAAGTAAAGACATTGTACAGTCTCACATATTGTGTTCACTTCCAATTTAGGCTCCATGCACCCACACTTTGCCTTGATCTTTCAGCCTCATTCCTCTTCCTCTGCAGTTGGAGGCAACACTGAAGCTGGGAACAGCAGACTCATCCCCGTCCCAATATTATGTGCTTGATTTCTGTCTTCACTGTGGCCACAATTTCTCCTTCATTAATAGTTCCTTTCTCAGGCAGCAGCTCAGGTGCATCTGCTCACTGCACAGGTGATTAAGGGCAGGAGAATATTTGCCATCATTGTCATTGTGGGTGTGAAAGAAATGATGATGGTGATACTGCTGCTTAAAATCAGATTCCCCTGCTTCTGCTTCGTTCCATACTCCCCTTTGATCAGTACTCATAAAAAAATCCCTTGGATTCAGCACAGCTGTTTATTTTAGAATGTCCTTTCTTGCTACACATTTTTAATATACTATTTTATAATGTAGCAAACTCGCACCTCAAAAGATCTGCTTTTCCAGTAAGACTAAAAGTAAGCAAGTGGTCACTCTTGAGAAATAATTGTGGACATAACCTATTTCAGGCACTCCTACACCACTTCTCCTTTGCTCCCTGGAGCCTCTTGGCCTGATGCTCTGGTAAGGACAATTTTCTAGCTCTGAATCTCCCACAGGATTGCCACCAAAAATGCCTGCGTTAACTTTCCCATGTTACAAACTCCATGCCTGATTTGACTCCCAGAGTTTTTCACAGAGGCGAATCGGGCACATTTTGTAACATGGGAAAGTGCCCTCAGTTGTAAGTGAGCACAATATGCAAGACTATACAATGTCTTTACTGCTTACATGGTACACAATTAAGGCAGGAGTCGTAACTTACAATTTCCATGCTTTTTGGAGCATGGCTGAATTTCTAAGAGCCTTAATTCCTCTCTTAAAGCAAGGGTTTTTTGATCCAATAATTTCCCTTTTTTTGAAAGAGGAATTAGGGGTGGGACTATCAGTATCAGATTAATCTGATAATACTGATAATGGCTGGTATCAGATTAATCTGATAATACCGATACTTACTGGTATCAGAATACTGGATTTTTAACATTGCTGGCTTTACCGGATTTTTTATATCGCCGCCATTTAACAACGGCCGCAATGAAAAAACCCCGGTAAAATCAGCAATCTTAAAAATCCAGTATTCCAATACCGATAAATCTGGTATTGGGAGATCCAATACCAGTAAATCCAGGAACTGGTAATCCCCCTGGAGTCCCACCCCTAATGCACTAAATTCCCCCTGCTGTTGCAATACCAACCTGAGTTTGATTGGCAGCCAAACAGCCAGCCAACTGATTTCCCTTTCAGCCCAAACCTTGCTCTCAGGTGCAAAAAATATCTGCTGGGGAAATGGACAACTTTATCAATGTCATCAGCAGAGGGAGGAGAAACTGGAGGAGGGTATTGCTTTGCAGATCCCACCTCACCAGAGCGTTTCCTTTGCAGCTCTGTTAAATACCTGAAGGAATTCTATCCAACTCACATACAGTACCTCAATGCCATAAACACATACGGTCTCTGTCCAGACTCCATCCCTTCTTTCAGTGAATTTCCCTTTTAGCCTCAGCTTTGTCATTTTCACTGGGGAAGGTGGGGGGGAAGGACAGGGAGGTGGGGGAGAGGGAGATTGCTTCAAAGACCCTGCCTTTTGGAGGATTTCTTTTGCAGGCCCAAGCTTTTTCACTTTCACCAGGGGGTCTGGTTCAAAACTGAGAGCATTAGCCTTCTCAGTTTCACCAGCAGCCAGAGCAGCTAGCCAGTGAGTTTACCTTTCAACTAGGGATGGGCGAGCGCGGTTTGGAAGTTCGGAGTTCGGCCCAAACTCGACCTGTTCGGACGACCAAACCCGAACCTGAACTTACTGAACTGACCTTGATTCCAAACGTCGAAATGACCGAACAGTTGGGTCAGTTCGGATCGCGTTCGGGTGAGTTTGGGTGGCAAAAACGTGTCACTGGAAGGCAAAACATGACAGGGAGGGGGAGTCAGCTGAGGAGCAGACTTCCAGGCACCAGGGGTGGAGA
>QEPC01003194.1:4350246-4390040 GCA_003113815.1 Sphenodon punctatus
TTACTGTCTGCCCTCCCCGCAGACTCCTGCCTAACTGCAACCAAGCCAAGCACGTGCACCTGAGACTTCACATCCGCTTGAATGTTTGTATCCCTTGTCTCTCCCTATGTCCCCTCTCCTTGTCTCCCCCCTCCGTGTCTATTAGATTGTAAGCCATAGGCAGGGACCGTGTCTATCTCATTGTTCTGTAAAGCACCAGGTACATAGCTGATACTATACAAATAATAATAATAATAATAATAATAATAATAATAATAATAATTAATTAATAACAATAGACGTTCAGCCAGCGTGATGGTGACCCAACTCAAACCGGGTTCGGAAACCATGGCTGACATGGGCCAGGTCAGGGCACCAAACTAATGTGCCTATGGCTGGGGTGCTGCTGCACCAGCCAAGGGGTCCGGGCCATTTATGGAGCACAACAGGCATACAGGTGGCCAATCCTGTTCCTCATCCCCTGCCATGATGGGCAGCCATGGTGACCAATCACAGACCACCATGTTGACTGGCAATGGCAGCCCTTGGCCTGGGATGGGTAGGGTATGATGTGGCACAACACACATGCTGGCCTGCTGTGGCCCACGCCCTGAGCCAACATCTGGTGGCACAAAAACAGATGTGCTGGTGACCTGTGGGCTAAAGCAGGCCACAGTGTGCCTAATCGACCCACCATCACATCTGTTTTTACCCATTGTTCGTTACAAATGCTGGGAGGCAAGCAATTGGAAGGGACTGCAATCTGTTCATCTTTCCGTCTTTGAGCACTAATCCCCAACTTAAATTGCCTGTCAGAGGAACAGTCTTTTCACCCTGAGTTCTAAGAAATGATAGAAGATTCGCATTTTATAGTAGTTCTGAACAATCTTATTGTTCAAAATAAAGGTCTGGACTTAGGTGTAGAGGTTCTGGCATTTATTAATGCTTCAAATTATGTGCCTTTCCTTTCTGTTGTTTTCCTCTTCGGGGTCGCTCCAACTATCCCCATCTTTGGGGTCAGGAAAGATTGACATTTGACTCTGGAAGTGTTTCTGTTGTGTTATCTTGCAGGATGGGACACAGTTATCTTGTATGAGTCATCTACGTCTAACTTACTAAATAACACCCTGCCATTTCAGGTGTGCCTTGGTCACACTTGTTCTCTACGTGTGGCAGATTTTATTATAGGCTCTATTCTTCAGTTGGTGAATACAGTCTTGCCCTGGTGCAAGATGTTCAGCTAGATGACCCTTGAGGTCCCTTTCCTCCCTCCCTACAGTTCTACGAACCATGTATTTTAGTATGTATGTATTATTATAGCACTTTCAGTGTTCAGAGTTCTTTCAAATCTTTATTTCATTCACTTTCACAATAATCCTGCGAGGTAGGTCATTATTATTCCCATTTTACATACAGAGAATTGAGGTTGAGAAATAGTGATTTGTCCAAGGCCACACAGAGAGTTCCTATCGATGCATCACACAAGCCTTTTCACTCACCTCTTCAATTTTCTGCATGAGACTGGAGTTGCAGATTTTAACTTTTGCCATATTCCCTCCCTCATTTTGAAAATGACCATACTGCTAGGTATCCCATGATGCTACAAACCTGTCTCCCAAATACATAACTCTATATGATTTAGGCAGATTGACAGCAGGGCTAATCCTTTCACACATTATAAAAAATGCATGTGAGGGAATATGCAATTTTTACACAGATGACCCCTCTCCCCCCCCTGCTGGGTGTGCATGAGGGTGTTCTGCTAGTGGGGGTGTCTGTGTAAACGGCTGGCGGTGGGTGGAGGGATGTGTATGTGGTTGGTGTTCACCCATGTGAACACCGCGGGCGATGGGTGGGGGTGCATGTGCGCTCCCGCGCCACACCCACCTCCACCCATCTCCACCCACGGAGCCCTCCAGAAAACCGGAGGAGGCCCAATGGGTGGAGATGGGTGGAAGTGGGTGTGTGTCTGTGTAAAGGGACACACAAACATACACACACACCACCAGAACACCCATCACCCCACCCACCCCTGTCCATGTAAAAACAGCCAATGTATGATTGCCAAACTTTGCTTTAGGAGTTGATTAAACATGCATTACACCCTGCATTACATCCTGAGACTAACCTTTTCACACAATTTAAAAAAAAAGTGGGGTGAAAGATTTTTGCAAACCTAGCATCTCATGTGAAAGCAGCCTAAGACAGAATGTGAGCCATTGTGTCTCATTTCCTTTTCCAGCACCTTATCCACTGACTCCTGTACTGGAAATATATAATAAACATAAATTATGTAAATTGGTCTTTTAATGGGAGCAAAGTATACACACTGATAATCTGAATAATCTATACAGATGTGCATTCGGGTTTGGGCCCTTTTTTTTACTTTCATCTTTTAAACACAAATACTGCCCCTGCAATTTTCAGGTATGTTAGTGTGCTTTGTGCCTCTCAGTTTCCACATCTAATGTGCTGTTTTTAATTGTTGGTCTAGTAGTTTGAGCATCTTTCAAGTTTCAGGGTGTGCTGTGCCAGTCACGGGGGAGTTTAGCCTCAACCACGGTGAACTGTAGGGGTGGTTGTGTTCTGGTTTAGGTTTACTTTGTTCTTTGGGTGCTATGTGATTTGGGGGCTTGGCCTGCCCTCACAGGAGCTGGAGAGAGAACGGTACCCAGAGAACCATATCCTTGTATTGAGTGACAGAGAGGGAAGCAAAGTGGTTAACTTTGAATTATATCTTTTATTGGACCAACTGCTGTTGGTGGAAATAAGTAAGCTTTTGGACCACACACAGCCCTTCTTCAGGCATGTAGGGTAGCCAGTCAAAAATGAATGAATGACACTAACAAGTGGGATTCCACTGTCCAGAATGGAGTAAGGGCCTGGAATCCTCTTGCCTGGTGCTCTGACACTTGCTGATATCAGGGTCCTTTACCATGTATTATAGAATCACCACCAGTGCATGTAAACTGACAGAGGGCTGCCCCCTCACACACACTGAGATTACATAGACAAGATACACCCTGCTTTTTGCTTGCTTCCTAACCAGCGGTAACCACTACCTGATTTTTTCCCCTTAAACAAGTCCCAACATTTTGCGACACAAACATTAAAAAAACACAATAATTAGCACTAAAACCAGAATAGAAATCTGAAATACAAAATATGCCCCCCGCCTTGTACATCCCTAGTGATCTAAGCTCTGAATTTGTGTGAATATGGTCAACTGTGTATTGCTTACAAAATCTCTCTATTTTCCTTAGTAATAATGGAGCCGTCCCTTTTTAATATAGAGAGATATGCAATACCATTGCAGCACTCCCAATCAGAGATTAAAGTTTCCTTCTCTTATCTCTGAAAGAATTAGAGAAATTACAGTCAGTTTTGAACTTTAGTAGTGTTTGATATAAGCTTTGCATTAAAAGGTCGACCACCCTCTGGATAGCCTCTCATGGTGAGAAAATATAATCTTGCAAATCTAGACAGTAACAAAACCATGCAAAGTGTATCAAACAGCTATCAGGATTGCAACCCCCTTCTGCAGATGACAGTTTGGGAACCTCTGCTGGAAGTATACATTTGTCTGCCACTCTGCAGAACAGCAACATTTTAAGGTCTCATTGTTTTTCCACAGGAAAATGTCCAAGTGAGATATAGCACGTCCTGTAAATTTCTATTATTACTTACTATGTAAAGTCTGTTTAGCTAACTCCTCTTTCTCCCCCACTCCCCCCCCCCATGAATTAGACTAAAGGAGACTTTTTTTATTTGCACAAATTGCTGCTAATGTTTTCATAGACAAAACGAAATGCAGCTGAATTGGAGATGAGAAGGCACAGACAATGAAATCCAAGGGAACGGAAAGCTTCCCAGCTCCGTGCAAACTAACTGCATTGAACTCAGTCCCTGTGTTACACACAGTATTGAGGAACATCCTGCAATCACAGGGAATGGGCTACCTACACCACCTAGGGTCTTTTCCTAGTATCTACAATTTTGTTATTCCCTACAGTGGTAGGAAAAGGAAAGTCTAGTTTGCAACCCCAAAGCAATTAATGTCTATGGGTGATTTCAGACGTGACGATATCACAGTGAACCACACTCAATCCCGCGTGGTGGCTGTGATAGCGTAACGTCTGTTGGGGAAACGGATGTTTCCCCCCAGATGTTACCACGGCTGGGGATTGCATTCGACACGTGAGCAGCCGAAGCGGGGGGACCGGAGGCCGCCACGTGTCGAAAGCAATCCCATGCCGGGGTGAACCCCGGCGTCTCGTCTGGTCGGGCGCCACGGCCCGGGATCACCGGCAGGACCCTGGGCCGTGGCGAATCCGGCCCGACGCGGTGGCCTCATTGGCCCCTCCGCCCGCCCGTCTCCCCGGAGGGCAGGCGGCGGGAGCGTGGAGGGGGTGGGGCCATGCGGCCGCACGTTGCGCCGCACGGCCCCACCCCCTCCCAGATTCCCCGCCGGGATCCCCCCGGCACGTCTGTTGCGGCGTGAAGGGGTGACCCCGGCGGGGAATGAATAGGGTGATTTCGGTACGGGGCTAATGGGCCCCGTTACGACTGAAATCACCCAATGGCAAAATTCACATTGACTTTAATGGGTGAGAACTTTACCCTTATTGTGAGATTCAGTTTGGAGGGGCATATGGCACTCATCTGAAGATATAGGATTTTGCAATCACCGTAAGGGAAAACAGAGAGACTTCAACCTAGTTTGTGGCAGTTCTTCCTATTTCCCCATTGTTAAATTTGCTCCCTTGCATCCTTTTTCTCTCTCTTCCTTTCCCCCACTCCCTTCTCCAAGAAGATTCTACTATTATTGGTGTTGTTATTATTATAGAGTTATCTGGTTTGCGAGCTTCTCTGAACATTATCATTCTTGCTGAATACGGAGATAATACAGTAGCCCAGATGTTACCAAACTGGGAATCAGGACCCCAGGTTAGGTTCATACTATCTGCAGATGGGGACCACAGTTCCAACTGATACTTTATATATTTTGCTGGCCGGGATCATGGGATTATATTTAAATCTCAAAACAGGAACCACAAAAGCAAAAATCTTGGGAACCACCGTTCTAGAAATAATACTTTTAAACTTGGATATTTCTGTTGACTGCAAATGTAACCCATATGCTTTGGGAGAGTGTCACTTTAAGATAATGGGCTAATCCCAGAAAAAAAAGGTTGGGCAGTTGGGAGTTTGTCCGGAATTAGCCCATTATTTTAAAGTGACACTCTCCCAAAGCATATGGGTTACAATCCTAATCTAATTCTAAATCCTAATTCTATCTGTATCACAGTTGCTTGCCTTAATACTGCTCCTCCTTTTATGCATTTATTTACTATGTTGCTATGTTACAAGAAAAACATCATTCAATAAAATATAAATGTAAAAGAATCAGTCTGTACTTTGCAATAGGTATACAAACTCTGCACCTGGCTTAAATCCACATTTTCAGTCCACACATTTTGCACATGCTAAAAGATCATGGGAAATCTCCAAACACATTTCCCTATCCCTTGCCTCCTGCCCTCTAAGTAAGGTAATAAAGGGAGGGGCTGCTCCAAACTATCATTTGGGATCTGGTCCTGTGTTTACTGGGGGACAGTAGGGAGCTGTTCCCAGCAAGTGCTCATCACCTTTACCTATCAGCCAACTAAGCATCTGATCCAGAGTCTGTAGAACTCAGCAAGAATCTTTCCATTAACATAAATAGCATCTGGATAAGGCCATTGTGAAGAGGGAGACAGACACAAAGGGTGCGATCCTGACTCCATTGAAGTCAATGGCTAAACTCCTGTTGACTTCAGTGGAGTCAGGATTCCACTCAATAAGCTGTCCATTACATGGCTGATCTCCTTCAAGTCTCAATGGCTCCAATGGGAAATGAAGGTGCTCAGTAACTTTCAGGATGAGGTCCCTGCAGGAAATGATACAAGATCATGAATAATGCTTGCCTGCCTACCTGTCTGGGACTCCCCTGAATTCAGCCTTAGAGTCCTGATATTTTATCGCCTCCTCTCTTATCCAGCATATGGAATCATGCCACACACTCTCTGAGCAGTGTCCTAAATCACAGTCTGTGTTTAATGGACAAGACTGAGATTACATAGCAACAGTTTAGTAAATTGCTCTGAAATCCCACTGCCGCCTGGCTTAAAAGAAGGCACATATTTTTATTGCGGTGGAGGAGAATAAATCCCTCGCTTTGATGCAATTAATTATTTAAACACCCCCCACCCCCCACCCCTTGGATTTTAGGCACATAGCAGCAGAGTGATTATCATTGGCATTCTCTGCGATTCTAATGTTGGTCTAACAGCTGCCCTATTAGTTAGTCTAGTTTAAGAGTGCATTTTTATGACACTGCTATTCTCTTTTTATACTTTTTTATTTGCACTGTATTGTTCTGGCTGTGAAAATTCTTTAGTGAGGGTTTAATTTATAATGGGTTTTTATTTTGCCCAGTCCCAAAGCACCTAGGTGGGATGATGTTTTAGAAATAAAGTTATTGTCCTGTCACTCCATACTCCTATAGCTGTGACCCCTCTCTGAGCACTATAAGCCATAGCGAGACTTGCTGGAGTTTGGAAAAGGGTGAGGGTTTCTTACCATGATGGCCTCAGCTTGTTTGGAGTCCAACTCTGACACCGCCCTGCGGAAGCCTTTGCCTGAAGAACTGGAGGAGTTCGGGGTGGGCATCCTTGTTGTTACACTGACTCTGCTTTCAGCATCGCCTTCCCCTTTGCCAGGCTTTTATAGAGCAGGTCTGACGTCAAAGACCCTTCTCTATCCCCCTTCTTTCCCACCTCCCTCCCTTCAGCCTGAGGGGGAGAAGAGGAGGAGGGAGGGTGTGTGTGGAGGAAAGAAGTGCTTGTGTACCATTAAATCTAATTGCTACAAAGACTGCAGACACCCCGCATCTGCAACCAGTCATTGGTCCTTCTCCTGCACCTGAAATCCTCTGCTTGCTGGCTCCTTTTTTCCCTTCTGTCAGTAGAATTTTCTCTTTTTCCATGTGTATTCTATTCTCCTCCACTTTCTTCCCCAGTATCTGTTATAATAAGGAAAGTAGCTTATTTAATCCTGAGAGAAGACAAAAAGAAGAGTGAAGAGAAAAAATCTGATTTTATTTTTTGGCACTAAAATTAAGACAAAAACAGAGAACTCAAACAGGAACTTGGATCCAATTCTGATACTGAAGTGAAAAGTTCAGATGTCAGTTGGTGTAAATTTAGAGTCACTTCATCAGGAGAAAGTGCATTGGCTTCAGTGAAGTTAGGCTGATTTTCACCAGCTAATGATTTGATCTGGAGAGTGTTACAATGTTGCAAAAAGCAGCATGAATAAGACGAGAATCGGACTTAAGGATAAGGGGGAGGATTTTAAAACTGAGAAGAAAGAAAGAAAGAAAAGGAGACACTATATTCAGTGAATCTTCCAGGTCTTCAGCTAGCTTTGCTCTAATTGCTACCATTGCTCTGAAGCAAAAAAATTAAAGATGGGAGCTTGTTTTTATTACATGTCAGTAGTATAGGTTGGGTATATGACAAAATGTAATTGAGAATAATTAACGACCCTTATCAAATGATAGAGGTCATGATGAATGACCTTTATAAAGTTCATGAACCCATAACATTTTTTAAAAAGGATAAAAGGATGAGTCATGTAATAGGAATGTTGAACATTTAATGAACTTTTTATGAACTTTTATGGAGTTAGAATTTTTTTTTAACTTTAATGAGTATGAAAAGTGTAGAGGGATGCTGATGTCAAAAACAGAGGTTGTTAAAAAGTATGTTTGCTCTTAAACTTTATTCAGTGTTAATCAACGTGGAATGTGTACAAAGTAGTAACAACAACAACAACAAATCATTTTTAATTTAAAAAAATACAAAGAGTGAAGAAAACCTTCGCTCGGGCTGTTTAGTCTAGACATTAGATTGGTAAGTTTCAGGTTATTCAGTTTTAATCAACTTGGAATGTGTACAAAGTACCAAGAAATCAATTTTTTAATTTTAAAAAATACGAAGAGTGAAGAAAACCCTCGCTCAGGCTGTTTAGTCTAGACATTAGGTTGGTAAAAAAAAAAGTATGTTTGCTCTTAAACTTTATTCAGTTTTAAACTTTAATCAAGAACATTTCTTTAATTAAAAAAAAAAATTCTGAAGGGTGAAGAATAGCCTCTCTTACCCCCTATCTAGTGTCCGGGAGATGCTAAGAACGAAGAAGTAAAAAATACAAGGAATAGGCAGAATCCGGGAGATGCTGCTTCTTTGTCAGTTCTCTATGGAATGGCTTCTGTCCCTTGGTTTTTTGGCCAGCTTTAGCGTCGAGCCAATCAGAAGGGACAGGAGCCATTCCATAGAGAAAATTTGTGGGGGGTTTAAACGTATAAAAAGAGCCCCTTTGTCAGAGGTTTTTTAACAACAGCCATGGAGGCTCCCAAGACCCCGAGGAACGCTAAGATTCCAGAGTTTCCACCCTTTGCACCAGGCCGTTTATTGTATCAAAGACTGTACAGACGTGATAACGCTGGCATGATACCCAAGCCTTCTTTTGATTCGGAGGATGAGGATAAGGAAAATAGACCGAACACGGTACGCCGAGTTCTGATGAAGGAACTCTGACAAAGGGCCGGGGACCCGAGCGACTCAGTAAGTAGACGTGGTAAGGGATAGCATCATGTGTTATGCAACGCTGTTTTAATAAGCTAAAGGAGGTGTATCTTTTGTACTAACAGGAGCCTTTGTACATTCCGATGTCCGCAAAGGCAGATGATGATTGATGATGATATGATATCATCTATGTGGAGATGGATGGAGCTGTAAAGAGTAAGCCCAACGAAGATGGAGCCATGCCTGGGAAGTGCGAGGATAGGGATGCTGATGAAGATTATGTGGAAATAGATGGCCCCGGAACATCAGGGGTGGAACAGAGCGATGTGATCATCATAGATGATTCTGATGATGAGAACGCCCAGCAGGAAAATAAGGTACATTGTTGAGTCAGAGGGCTTGGGATATAGGTCCATTTTAAATGAACACCCCTGTTTAAGTGCCCCCGGCTTGTTTCTATTTAGGAAAAAGAGGACACGCACGCTTGTGCCCCGCCAAGGAAGAAGACCAGAGATTCTGATGAGGAGGTAGAGAGATTCGTGGTAAACATTTGAGAAGGAGGGTGGGTAGATTCTGACAAGGAGTGAGAGTCTAAAAATCCTTTTTTCTTTTTGATTTTTGATAGCCTTTTGAAGATTCTTCCTCGGACGATGATGAAGACACCCATGACCATTTTTCTTTTAACCTATTGTGCACGTGCTGTTTCTGCGTCAACAGGAAGGATGTTCAAAAGATTGACAAAAGTACGGGAGATATTTGGGAGGAATCTGAAGATGCTATTGCAACCCATGTCGTTAAGGTGGTGATTATATGTGTAGCGTGTGAATGTGCGAGGGCTGAATTGATGGATTATTTCATATATGAATATGTATTTTATAGGAGTAATGCACAAAACCCGGTATACAGTTTCTTTTACTGGGACACGGAAAAATCAGAGTTTGAGCTCCATGCGGTGGTGGTTAACCTAAGTCTCAACAAGATTCTTAGTATAGTGATGGCTGTGGGGTAGAAACTAGGAAAGCTCCATTTGACTATAAAACATATACGTGAGGTGGCGAGGCTGCTAAGAAACTTAGAGGTAGCTAAGAACAAGATAGCCCTGATGACGGAGTTGTGCGGTACCATGTCTTATGAAATTATGGTAACGGTCCGTAGAAGGGCCTGAAGGTATGATGGAGAGGATGTATACACCCTCGGTAGTAGCGGGAGTAGGGAGCGTGAAACGAGACCCCGTTAAAAACAGTTTAGATTTTGATTAGGATAATGTGCTCTTCTTTTTCTACAGGGATGTTGACAGAGGATACCCCAAAGAGCAACAATGCTATGTCCCCTATTATCAAAGCGGCTATTCTATATTCCAATTGTAAATGTGTGTCAGTGGGAAAGGGGTAGGAAGGGGAAGAACCGTCACCCATCCACGCCTCTAGCACACCAGGAAGCTCTGCTCATGTGCTGCGGAGGAAGGAAGCCCGTCAGGATAGTATGTGGGTCCGTCCATGTGCTCACGCACCAGGAATATGGACCCCTATCATCATAGGGTGCAGAGCTGAGCTGCAGGGAAGGGGACTCACTCTCTCGATTCTTACACAAGGCGGGGGAGGTGAGGAAGGTCTGTGAGGGGGGTGCAGGTTCCACAGGGAAGGGGACCGGGGTGGGGGGGGAGAGGCTTACGGGACTTGCACGCTGAGGGGGGAAGGAGAGGTACGGACCCCAGAGGGGAGGAAGGTCAGCACCCACACGAGCCCTCAGGCTCACTCAATCACCCACTCACCAGAGAGAGCCACGGGAGGCAGGGAGTCCACGCAAGAAACCAAGCACACTGGGAGCTCACAGATACACATGGAAATGAAGGACCGGATGGGGCAGGGGGCTGGGAAGGACAACACACGCTACTAATCCAAGGGTAAGACAGTCACAATAACAAGCACTTATCTCTCAAGGGGGCCGGTCTCTCCAGGCATTCTTGCTCTGTTCACCGGCGCTGCTTGTTCTCCAGCGCCGGCACTTAAAACACCCCGCAATGGGGGGTGGGGCTCCGTGATGTCTTGGGAGGCTCTGGGACTGCCCGCCCTGTTTCTACCCTCCTCGGCACCCCCAGAGGGAGGTGGCTGCGTCGGATTTGGCACTCTGGCCTCGCTGCAGGTAAGGGGGGCGGGGCCTCTTTGTTCCCGGGACAGCCACCGGGCTGAGAAGCGGCTGCGGCAGCTGACAATGTGCGATTGAACAGTTGTTAGAAAAATATAAGACACACGTACTATGTCGGTGGTATAGATGTGATCACAGTTGTTTGTATTATAATGAATTTGAAACAAATGAACAGATGTCGTCGTTCATTATGTCATCCTTTATTTGGGCCTCAACAGGATTCTATGTGTGATCATGGTGGTGGCTTATAAACTAAGGATGCTTAGGCTGAACAACGCTACCATGATTGAGACAGCCCAGGTGCTAAGAAAAATAGAAAAATGTGAAAAACCGTGGACCTTGATGCACACGATGATGCAAGCAGTTCCATTACAAGTGGCTAGAGAAGCCTGTAGATGGACCCAGACATTGTTTCATGACCGATTATACCATGATGAGATGCATTATATTGATCGTATTATAAGGCCAAAAAAATAAAACTGGCTTTTGATTAGGATTATATGTTCTTTTTCCCAGAATCGCCGCTAGGGGATGAGTGTCAGTACTACGGAGGATACATCTCTACTTATCAGATTGTTCAGGTGGTTGTAATAAAAATCATTCAGTATTGTTGGAAGCAGCAGCTTCACGATAATTGTCCGACCTGTGTTACAGATCACCCCAGCCAACGACGTCACGAATGCATGTTTTGGGAGGATGAGGAGCCTGTGTGACAGCTTAACATGATCTGTTCTAAACTGAACGTGATGATGATTGTCAGTGTCATAGTGGTTGTGGGGTACAAGCTGGGGAGACTGTATTTCAGCAGAGATACCATACATGCTATAAATGACACATTAAGGGCTTTCAAAAAGAGCAAGAACCCTGAAGCTTTGATATCAGACCTTGGTGAGAGGGTTTCAGCGAGACTCCAGCGGATGGTGTGTAAGAGGGTTCAAGATATACATTATAAATCTTTTTACCAAAATGCAGATGATCCCTTAAGATTAAAAATAAAGCTGTAAAATAGGGCTCTTTTATGTGATGTCATTTTGCTTAACAATAAAAAATAAACTGATGAAGGACTTTTGCTTTCACGCATTTATATATAAGGGACACCTCGGGGTTTGGGAGATCAAAAATGATGGGGCTGCCAAAGAACATTTATTACAATCCCGAGGAGGTGGGGAGCTTGGGTGGTGTCCCGAGTCTATACAGAGCCACCCAAAAGTGGGGGAGTGTCCTGAGCTGAAGGCAAGTTGCTGAGTGACTTACGGATCAAGATGCCTACACCCTGCACAAGCCCGCATGCCTCCATTTTAAAAGAAACAAAACGGTGGAATCACGGGTGGATTCGCAATGGCAAGCAGATTTGGTGGATATGAATGCCTATTCAAAGTACAATCATAGTTATAAATACATTTTAACCATGATAGATATCTTATCTAAATACGCCTAGGCAGAGGCCTTAAAAGACGAAAAGGTGGTGGGGGGGAGTGGCCGAAGCTTTTAAAGTTATATTCAGCCATGGTCGGGTTCCTCAAAAGCTGCAAACGGACAGGGGAAAAGAATTTTTAAATAACATCGTCAACAAGTTGTTAAAGCAACAAGGGGTACACCACTTGACAAACAATCATGTCAAGGTGGAGCGTTTTAACAGAACTTTAAAATCAAAAATGTGGAGGTATTTCACAGCACGCAGCACCTTCCACTATATTAACGTGTTGGCGAAGCTCCTAAAGAGTTACAACCATAGTTTCCACAGATCCATACATACCAGGTCCGTAGATGTGAACGCCTCAAACACTCTGCAGGTGTGGAAAACCCTATACAGGAACAAGTTAACGATAAGAAAGGAGGCGTAGTCCTTTAAAAAAGGAGGCCACATCAGGATATCTAAAGCCAAAGGGCAGTTTGAGAAAGGTTACAAACAAACATTTACGGATGAAATATTTATAGTGGAGGCGGTTCTTAACCAAGTGCAGAGACACGTGTACCGCCTGAAGGATTATGAGGGGGAGCCGATCCTCGGGACCTTTTACGAGGAAGAGTTGCAAAAAGTGAACCCTCGGCACAATAAAGTGTACAGGATTGAAAAGGTGTTAACCACTAAGGGAAAAACAAGTGGTGTTTTGTAAAGTGGCAAGGCTGGCCTTCTAAATTTAACAGTTGGGTACAAGCCTCTCAGATTGGTAAGACTTAAGCGTGATGGAAAACGGCTTTTGCATCACATTACCCAGCAATGCGAGCGCCATTGCTTTTCCTCAGAACACCAGTTCCAATTTTACCATACAGCTAGTCAAACCCTTAGACCTTCCCGGTGCCTGGGAAGTCAGGCTCGCTGAAATACAATACCCCCAAAGTTGGGCCAACATCGCAATGCCCACCATTTATGAAATCAGCCATGGATCCACAAAACGGCTTTACACCCTTACTCCAGGCTATTATTCAAGCGTGGTGGAACTCTTGGATCAAATAAACAACCAGATACCCAGAGGTATCAAGCCACCTCATATAACCCTGAGGTTTGATCCTGTGGGGAGAAAAGTTAGATTGGAGACCTCTGATTCACACTGGTTCTGAACCATGGGGGCTTTAGCCTATATATTGGGGTCAAAGCCAGGAGTTGTGGCCCAAATGGTCTTTCCCGAAGCGGCGGACATTACGGGTTTTTTTAACTCTTTGTACCTGTACACGGATATAGTAGAACACCAGCTGGTGGGGGATTTCTCTGTACTAGTATTTAGCATCCCTGTAGGCAGCAGAGTCTGTAATCAAGAAAACCTGTTTTGGGGTCAAATTCCCAAACAGGTCGTGCTGGGGTTTATCGATAGGGACACTCGGAGCAGCATCTATGCAAAGAATCCATTTAATTTTAAGCACAACCACGCTAATTTTGTGGCCCTATACGTCAATGGAGAACAAGCCCCCGCTAAAGCCTTGCAACCTGATTACGAGAGTGGTCATTATGTGCAAGAGTATATGCAGCTGGTCCAGGCAAGTGGAAAAAACATGAAAGATCGACCAGTTTTATTCGGTCATGAGGAGATTAACAGCAGCTATATGCTGTACACCTTCGATCTGACCCCCGACCAGGAATGTGTGGATCATTACTCCCTAATGAGAAACGGGAACCGGAGAGCGGAAATTCATTTCACCAGAACCCTCGCGAAAACCCTCTCACCCAGGTCTGACATCAAAGCTTCAGGATTCTTGTTCTTTTTGAAAGACCTTAACACGTCATTTATAGCATGTATGATATCTCTGCTCAAATACAGTCTCCCCAGCTTGTACCCCATAACCAATAGTCAAGTCAAGTATAGTTTATTGCGTGGTCAATGACCATTGCAAACAAAGAAACACGATACAATACAAAGCCCGAAAACGGGTGAACAATATATACAATACAAATGTACCAATAATGATACAAATTAAAAAGGGTAACTCGTCCCACCGAGGTATAGATAAAACCTTGGCAATACAAATCTATAAATTACTTAAGTTTAAAAACGTATGAATTAATGGCCCTAAGACAAGAAAAGACTACAATCTATCCATTCCTAACCACCATATTTTCCTAGATACTCAGGCCAGCCACCAACTCCTCAGCCTGAATTCTCAGAGATGGGATAATGGGTATGGTTTTAAGTTTGGCAGGGCCTAAACTCCAAAAAGTCCTTACGGTTATGAAAGGCTTGGAGTAGAAAAGATGCGATATTCGAGATTACCTGTGAATTCAAGCTATCTAAAAGAAAATTTAGGAGCACAGACTCGGGTCTACCTGGGAATTTTTCCAACAGGGGATTCAGGGCAATCATAAAGATGGCAATACAAAATGATGTTCCATACCGATTCTGAAGTGGAATAATCAAACGGACATACTCGTTCAGAGAAAGGAATACCCTGAAAACGCCCCTCCAAAACCTGTGATGGAAGGGCGTTAGCTCGTGCCTGGAAAATAAGTTGTTTGGCCCTCATTGAAATGGGAGATGACAAATATTTAGCCATCTGACCCAGGCTGGGGGCCCAAGTAAGGTACATCGTTAGATGGGGAGAAACACCAATTCTACTGATTTCAGTTTGCCGATCTACGTCACTAATTCTAGTTAGGACCTCCTTAACTATCGTACCCGGAAGCTTATGGGCCAGATAGGCCTTTGACATCCCCATTTTGTTCAAAAAAGTTTCCATACGCTCAGTCCAGTGGTTCACAAATGCATCCCCCTTCACCTCCTTCAGTAAAGGTGAGCCCTGTCCAACGAAGAATTTACACCAGAGCTTGGTGGCCAGCTCCATGGCCGTTGATTGCCAGGTTTTCTGGCCCAACTCAGTCCTAACTAGGGCTGATGTGGCAGCAGCTGTTACCGCGCCGCGATTCCATTCCACCATTTCGGAATTGCCCGCGCCACACCGCGGCTGTTCTGCTGACATTCCACTAATTTCGTCGGCATTCTACAAATTTGGAAACTATTGGAAAAATTGCGGAATTGTCAGAAAATGTTGGAAAACCACTGTTCCGCTAATTTGTGGCACTGGCGGAATGGTGGAAGTAGCGGAATGTCATGTTTCCGCTATTTTGCGAAGCCTGTGGAAGTAGCGGAATGAAATTAACGGAACTGCGGAAGTAGCGGAATGAAACTAGCGGAATGAAAGCCTCTGCCATGCCATACCATTAATTGCGGAAACACTGTTTCTGGCGGAAATAGCTACCGCTGCGACATTCCGCTACAGCCCTAGTCCTAACTACGGCGAGTGGGACGCTTTTTGGATTTCCAACAGGCTCTTCAAGAATTTTGATTGCACTAAATTGACCCTTTGTGACAGGGAGGGGGCCCAAAGTTCCACCCCATATAACAATTGAGCTCACCTTGCTGTTAAATCCACTCCCAGTAAATCATGTTACTTGTGTATTTTTGCCTTCTACTTGCCATACTCAGCGTTTACTAGTATTGTTTTTTTGTGCCCCTCTAATAGTGGATAGTTTGTTATCCTACTTAGATCTGTTTAGTTCTTGGGGGGTTTATTTAGTTCTTGGGGTTTTTATTTTAGTAGGGTATTCATGGATCCTGATGTGCACCCTTTATTTTCTCCGAAAGCAGTTCAGTTGGGGATAGCAGCTAGACATAGTCCCGTGCTTTCCCCCCTTGTAATGGGAAACCCTAACATTATTAGTCTCCCTAAAAGATCTTTTCGGGTTCCGTCCGCAATCCCAGTCAATACCAGACTTTTGGGTCTGGCAGTTCAAGGATCAGATTCAACTCCCCTTCACCCTGCCCCCTATGCCTGTAACGACTCTTGTGATGTAACAGCTGCCCAGCAGACTCGGTTAAGTTATGGGTCCTCCTCTGTAGGGGATTTTATTAATATATCTATGTCTGTTGCTTCCCCTCCTAGGGACCCATCTAATGAACTGAGTCAGGATTCCAATTCTGTTGTGGTTGCGACAGAAGCCCCACAGGGGCTGGATGTCTCTAAATCCATTCATGGTAATGTGCCTGTTGTAATCCCATGACTACCTGCCTCCCCTTCTTCTGGACCCATTTGCCTGTGCTCTTGGAATATAGCCGGATGGGAGAGACATAAGGATGAGGTGGGTTTCATTGATGGTATTAAAAATTACCAAATTATTCTGCTTTAAGCGACGTGGGCTAAGGCGCCTATGGAGTTGGATGGATATAGAACTTTAGATCTTCCAGCTATTAATTTCCATTCTAGGGGCCGGTCCTGTGGGGGACTGGGATGTTTTGTAGCCCAGTCCCTAACTCTTATGGACCTTAAAGTAGTTTCTGCTCCGCAATTGGCATTGGACTTTGTGGCTAAGCTGGGGAATGTAACTCTTATTATTAGGGATGGGACTTCAGGCAAAAAACCGGATACCGGTTTTACTGGATACCCGTTTCCCAAAAAATGGTTTACCAGATTAGAACCGGTATACCGGTAACAGTATTTTTCCATTGATTTCAATGGGGAACTGTACATTTTTACCCGAAGTCCCTGCTAGTGCGGGCTCTGGTTAACACACACCCCACCCCAGGGATCACCCTACCCCCCCATCCACCCAGGGATCACCTACCTTTTGCGCTCCGGGTGGCAGCGGCTGCAGCACGGCAGTCTGGTGGCTTCAGTGATGGCTGACTTCAGCGCTTTACTAGGCCTTCCGGGGAACTCCCGGAGCCCACACTAGCAGGGACTTCATGTAAAAGCAATTTTTAAAATCCAGGTTGGGCAGGGTGGGTGGGGGGTGTCCCCCTTTCCACCCGCCTGGACGGGGGAGGAAAAGTGGGGTTTTTTTGTTGTTGTTTCTTTTACATTGCGGCCATTCATTTCAATGGCCACAATGTAAAAAAATCCGGCACGGGGAACCGGTACTGGGACCCCCAATTACCGGATTAATCCGATACTGCCGGTACAGCAAAATACTGGCAGTATCGGATACCGGGGGAACCAAAATTCCCACCCCTACTTATTATACTTACAGTCTATATCCCACCCTGTAATGCCGGAACTTTTAGGGGAGCTATGTGGCAAAGTTTGGAGGATCTTATAGATGAACTATGTTCTGATTATCTGGAGGGGCTAGTCCTGGTTACCGGGGACTTTAATGCTAGATTGGGCCCTGACGATCATGCTATAGAACCATATTGTGATACGAGCCTAGGGGCTCGGCCCGAGACCCTCAATCCTAGAAAATCTAAGGATGCACTATTAATTCCTCTGGAATTAGATTGACTAAGCTGGCTGTCAGCTATAATCTTTGCATACTTAACGGGACAGGATTCGGTGACCCAGAGGGCGAATATACATATCTGGGCCCTCATGGGTCCAGTGTAGTGGATTACATCTTGGCTTCCCCAGCGGCGCTTACCTATGTCACAGATTTTGCAGTAGGGACAGCACTAGTTGGGGATCATCTTCCTTTAACCCTCGACTTGAACATGTCTTGTTTAAACTCAGTGCATAGCACCTTTCAAAGTACCGAGGCATCACATTTGGGAACTTGCAGGGCACCACATTGGAGCCAAGCTTTGGCTGATTCCTTAGCCGATCTAATATCTCAGCCTGGTATTTGCCAATTGCGGTATCAATTGTTGAGATCTGATGAGAGCGAGGAAACAGTGAGTTTGTTCCATCAGCATGGTATGGAACTTTCCTGACATATTCAGGTGTCAGTTAAGGAGAGAATATTCCATATGCTATTAGGGGGAAAATTTGGTTTGATAAGGAGTGTCAGTCTGCTCGTGTTAGACTAAATTCTCTCTACCAAGCTTATAGGAGAGGAACCTTTAGCAAATTGCCCCCCAAATATTCAGCCTTGCGATTGGAATATAAAAAACTGGTCAAGGAAAAAAAGAGGGAATACTCAGAGGCTAGATGGACTGGACTTCTGCGGGCCGCAGATCAAAGGGATGTGAGGAAATTTTGGCAGTTAGTCAACAGTTCTACTAGTAGGGAGTTGAGGGTACCTACGTTTCCAGTCCTCCACATACATGTATGGAATATTTTGGCAATTTGTTTGATGTAGGTGATGAAACTCAATCCCGGGATGACCTATTCCCTAAACTGGATGAGCTACCCCTCTGGTCTCCAGTATTGGAGGCTGAGGTGGAAGCCCTGGTGGATTCTTTCAAAAATCATAAGGCCCCGGGTCCAGATTCCATCCATATAGAGTTCATTAAATCCTACAAAGATTGGTGGATCCCCCTTTTGTCACTTTTGTTCACCGCTATAAATAACACCGGTAGAATTCCCAAAGAATGGGCGAAGGCTGTGGTCATCCCTGTATTTAAAAAGGGTCTTAGATCCAACCCATCTAACTACAGGCCTATCAGCCTACTGTCCATGGTGGGGAAAATTTATACCAAGCTTTTGCTTGGCAAACTTATGGAGTGGATGCGTGAGGCTAACATATGATCTGTTCGCCCATCCCTAGTTACCATAATTTCATAGGGCATGGTACCGCACAACTCTGTCATCAGGGCTATCTTGTTCTTAGCTACCTCTAGGTTTCTTAGCAGCCTCGCTGCCTCATGTATATGTTTTATAGTCAAATGGAGCTTTCCTAGTTTCTACCCCACAGCCATCACTATAGTAAGAATCTTGTTGAGACTTCGATTAACCACCGCCGCATGGAGCTGAAACTCTGATTTTTCCATGTCCCAGTAAAAGCAACTGTATCCCGGGCTTTGTGCGTTACTCCTATAAAATACATGAGTCAGGGGAGGAAATTGGTGATGGACTTGGGGGTTGGTTGTGCTTAACCTCCCCCCCCCCCTTTTTGTATTTGGACAGAAGGGGAGGGAGATGTGTTTTTGTTTAGGAGAGGGCTCTCCCCCCTGGTGAGAGCGGAGGGGTTGAGGTGGAGACCTCCCCCTGGTGGCAGCAGGGTGGAGGTGTGAAGTGGTAGGACAGGGCTTCTGATATTGCCTGCATGTATTTATCCGAGGACAGCTCGATTGAAGGATGATATATTAGCTGTTGTTGGGGGTTGTATTCGATTGTACAGTTATATAGGGTTGATGTTTTGTGGGGTGGTCATGTTGAAATTGTAATGATTTTATGCTGCTGTATTATGCTTATTATGTATTTTTATGTATTGTGATAACTATATGTGAGCCGCCTCGAGTCAGTCTCAAATTAGAGAGTGCGGGATATAAATTAAAAATGAAAATGAAATGAAATATTTGAAATAATCCATCAATTCAGCCCTCGCACATTCACACGCTACACATATAATCACCGCCTTAACTACTTGGGTTGTAATAACGTCTTCAGATTCCTCCCAAATATCTCCCGTACTTTTGTCAATCTTTTGAACATCCTTCCTGTTGATGCAGAAACAGCATGTGCACAATAGGTTAAAAGAAAAATGGTCATGGGTGTCTTCATCGTCATCCGAGGAAGAATCTTCAAAAGACTATCAAAAATCAAAAAGAAAAAAGGATTTTTAGACTCTCACTCCTTGTCAGAATCTACCCACCCTCCTTCTCAAATGTTTACCACGAATCTCTCTACCTCCTCATCAGAATCTCTGGTCTTCTTCCTTGGCGGGGCACAAGCGTGCGTATCCTCTTTTTCCTAAATAGAAACAAGCCAGGGGCACTTAAACAGGGGTGTTCATTTAAAATGGACCTATATCCCAAACCCTCTTACTCAACAATGTACTTTATTTTCCTGCTGTGCTTTCTCATCATCCAAATAATCTATGATGATCACATCGCTCTGTTCCGCCCCTAATGTTCCGGGCCATCTATTTCCACATAATCTTCATCAGCATCCCTATCCTCGCACTTCCCAGGCATGGCTCCATCTTCGTTGGGCTTACTCTTTACAGCTCCATCCATCTCCAAATAGATTATATCATCATCATCATCATCATCATCATCCGCCTTTGTGGACATCGGAATGTACAAAGGCTCCTGTTAGTACAAAAGGTACACCTCCTTTAGCTTATTAAAACAGCGTCGCATAACACGTGATGCTATCCCTTACCACGTCTACTTACCGATTCGCTCAGATCCCCGACCCCTTGTCAGAGTTCCTTCATCAGAAGGAATTATTCTCATCCTCCGAATCAAAAGAAGGCTGGGGTATCATGCCAGCATTATCGCATCTGTACAGTTTTCGATACAATAAATGGCCCGGTGCAAAGGGTGGAAACTCTGGAATCTCAGCATTGCTCGGGGTCTTGGGAGCCTCCATGGCTTTTGCTAAAAAACCTCCGGCAAAGGGGCTCTTTTTATACATTTAAACCCCCTGCAAATTTTACCGAGAGGGTTTTCTGATTGGCTCAAACACAAAATTCAAACCGCACTCTTCTTTCTGATTGGCCCCCTGACGAATCGCACAAGGTGACATCATTCACCTCTGATTGGACGCTAGCCCCTTGGGGGGTGTGGCGTCGCCCCTTCTGATTGGCTTGATGATAAAGCTGCCCAAAAAAACAAGGGACAGGAGCCATTCCATAGAGAACTGACAAAGAAGCAGCATCTCCCGGACTCTGCCTATTCCTTGTATTTTTTACTTCTTCGGACACTAGATAGAGCATACAAGAGGCTTTTCTTCACTCTTTGTATTTATTTTTTTTAATTAAAGAACTGTTCTTGATTAAAGTTTAAAACTGAATAAAGTTTAAGAGCAAACATACTTTTTTTTTACCAACAAAGGGTATTTTCAGATGTTACAAGATCACGGTGAACCACGGTGAATACCCACCTGTGGTCACCATGTCTCGAACGTCTGTTTGGAGGCCGCCAGATGTTCGCCACGGTGAATCCCCACATGGGGTCAATTTGAACCACGCTTCGCGGGCTAACCGGGGGAATGTCCTGGGAAGCGTGCTCAAATGGACCCCCGGCAGGGACCAACAAAAAGTAACGTCTGGCCGTGCACCACGGCCTGGGATCCCCGGCGGGATCCCGGGCCATGGCGCTTCCGGCCCGACACAGCGGCCGCAGTGGCCCCGCTGCCCGCCTGTCTCCCTGGAGGGCGGACAGCGGGGTGCGTGGAGGGGGCAGGGCCGTGCGGCCGCACGTTGCGCCGCGCGGCCCCGCCCCCTCCCACATTCCCCGCTGGGATCCCCCCGGCACATCTGTTGTGGCGTTACGGGGTGACCCCGGTGGGGAATGAATAGGGTGATTTTGGTACGGGGCCAATGGGCCCCGTAACGTCTGAAATCACCCCTAATGTCTAGACTAAACAGTCTGAGTGAGAGTTTTCTTCACTCTTTGTATTTTTTTAAATTAAAAAAATGATTTCTTGTTACTTTGTACATATTCCACGTTGATTAAAACTGAATAACCTAAAACTTACCAACCTAATGTCTAGGCTAAACAGCCTGAGTGAGGGTTTTCTTCACGCTTTGTATTTTTAAAAATGAAAAATGATTTGTTGTTGTTGTTATTACTTTGTACACATTCTGTTATAAATTCTGTTATAAATTCTGTTATAAATTGGAACTGCCATATCATAACAATTCCACATTGATTAACACTGACTAAAGTTTAAGTGCAAACATACTTTTCACCAACCTCTGTTTTTTACATCAACATTCCTCTACACTTTTCATAACCATAAGTTTTTAAAAAAATCTAACTGCATAAAAGTTCATAAAAAGTTCATAAAGAGTTCATAAAAAGTTCAACATTCCTATTACATGACTCATCCTTTTATCCTGATTTTTTTTAAAAAAATTCCAGGATCATGAACTTTATAAAGGTCATTCATCATGACCTCTATAATTTGATAAGGGTCATTAATCATTCTCAATTAACTTTTGTCATAACGTACCTAACCTATACTACTCATGTCTCTTTTGTGGTTGCTGCTAATTAGGTAAAGAATATTTGATGCAGATATTGTATTCATCGAATTCACCTGTTTTGATTCCGGTCTGGCAAAGTGGGTACGAAACACTATTAATGCCTGCTCTGTTTGGTTATTTGCTTTGAATTTTTCTGTTGTTTTTTCTAATTTTTCTGGACGTTTAACTTGGATATTTGGTTATTTGACCAAATATCTGATCAAATAATCAAAGATCCAAACAAAAGTAAGTGGAGGTATCTCCCTCCCCACCCCCAAGAAACAGGGTTTTTAACAAATATGCAAATAGCCCTTCCAGTGTGAATATTCACTATGATATTTGGAAAGCTATCTGGAAATAAGGATAATAATGAATACATAACCTTCTTTTCCCTTCAGCAGTAGTTGGCAGTGGCTGAAATCTCATATCCTTCCTCCGAACACTGCGTGCAGATCTTGCACTGTTCCACACAGGGAGCCATGTGATCGGCCCTATTCAAACGATAATATTATATAGTTCAAAATCATTTTTAAAATGTGCGTAAACTTATTTATTTATTTTATTCAAATTTCTTGCCCCACTCTTCCCACCAAAGGTGGCTCAGAGAGGCTTACAATAGTAAAATATTTAAAAATACTGTCCGACACCGGTGGGGGGCTCCGTGATCGTCAGAGTCGTCCTCGTGTTATGCCCTCCCCCCCATGGTGCCTCTGACAGCCGCACGCAGGCCTCTCGACTGGCGGCAGGACCAAAAGCACCCCCCCGTCCCAGCCCGCTCCGGCGACCCTGCTGCGTAAGCCGGATGCGGGCATGGGGCTGCCTGGTGCGCTCGATGTGACCATGCCCCCGTGCAACGTTCTGTGCATCTGCAGGCATGCAGGGGGGAGGGGCTTCCAGCATAAACAAAGGCACCGAGGAACACTTGGCGTTGGTCATTGAGGTGGAGAGACCAGCCCTAAGAGAGAGAGCTAAGCGCTTGTCGTGTGTTTCTGTTGTATCGTGTTTGGAGATTCTGTTGCATTGAATTACTAGTTGGATCCCGCTGTTCCCTGGGGGTGCATGATGGTGTGAGAGCGTGCGTGAAAGCTGAGTAACAGGAGACGACTGCTAGCCCTCCCGCCCCCCGGGCTCAATTCCCTTTCCCCTTTGGAGTGCAAGTCCCTTCCTGGGCCACCCTGTTCCCCAGGCCCCCTACCCCAGCTCCCCCACCAGTACTGCACCTACTGCCCCTCCCCCGTCCTTGGTGTGGGTTATGCAAGTGGTGCATCTGGATTGAGCCCTGAGGCTCCCGACAACACACTGAGCCCTATGATGATAGGGACCTGGTCTCCTTGAGCACAATTGATCCAATCACTATCCTGACGGGCATTGAGTCCCTGCTCGCTCCGCTCCAAGACTGGAGCCAGGGCAAGTGTGTGTGGCTTTGGAGTGCAAGGAGACTGAAAGTGCCCATTAGGGCTGATGCAGCAGGAGCTGTTACCGTACCATGATTCCATTCCACCATATCAGAATTGCCCGCGCCACACCGCGGATTTTCTGCGGACATTCCGCTAATTCCGCCAGCATTCTGCAAATTGCGGAATTGTGGAAAAATTGCAGAAACTGTCGGAAAACCGCTGTTCTGGTATTTTGTGGTGCTGGCGGAATGGCGGAAGTAGCGAAAATGTCATGTTTCCACTATTTTGCTAAGCCTGTGGAAGTAGCGGAATGAAATTAGCGGAACTGCGGAAGTAGCGGAATGAAACTAGTGGAATGAAAGCCTTTGCCACACCGTACCACTAATTGCGGAAACGCTGTTTCCAGTGGAATTAGCTACCGCTGCGACATTCCGCTACAGCCCTAGTGCCCATCCCCTTCCCCTTCTTCCAAGAATCCCCCTTCCCTTTCCTCCCAGAATCTGCCCCCTCCGGTGACAAATACACACACACAAAAATACAAAAAACATGAAACATCCCACAACCTATTTAGGGTAAGTAAAAAAAAATGTATCTCGGGAACTTTCTGTGGAAGTTTGGTGCTTTACTCTCTAAGGTATAAGTTAGTCCCTCTGATCCATTCAGACCTTGGCCTAAGGGTATATTATGATGCTCTCAATATGCGAGAAAGAGGAGTTAAATATCTAGTGGGAAGGTCATTGGTCTTGTCTTGAGAGAGAGCATGTTCATTTCCCAAGCTAGCCACAAAATCTTGTGTGCCCTTGGGCAACTCACTCACTCTGTCATGTCTCAGTTTCCCATCTGATAAACTGGGATAATACAATGACTGAAACAAATATTCCTTTCCGTACATTCATTCCAATAAATGATTATCCAAATTCATCTTTGTTGCCATCACAAAATCAATTTCTTCATATCTTCATTACTTTGATACTTTGTTGATTTTGGTAACTTTGGCTGCTTTTAGACGAGCAGCCAGGGAAGCACATTCTTCAACGTGCCACTAGGAGAAGCCGGAAGTGGCCGCCTAATATAGGAATTGTGGTGCGCGTGGCCTCCTGCGGCCTCTTTTAAAGATGCATTCAGGAAACCGCGATATCGGGGTTTCCAGAATGCGTCTTCAAAGAGTCCATGGGAGAACGTGCATGCCACCAATTCCTATGGCAGGCGGCCACTTCCAGTGCATGTAAATGCACCTCGCTCAGCTTCTCCTACCGACGCATTGAAGAACACACTTCCCTGGCCACTCGTCTAAAAGTGGCCTTTGTTCTTCATTACAGTATATGGGTCATCCATGATATTTGGTACTTTCACACACATGGACCAATCACACTTATATTCAGCTTTTTAAAAAACAAACTAGCACTACTATTTGATAATTTGTTTGTTTAAGACCTGAGATACTGGATACCAAAATATAAAAATACCAAAGTTGTCAAAATACCAAAACATCAAAGCAGCTAAAATACTAAAGATTTGGAATCACAAACAACGCTGGAAGCAAACACTGCTTTCATATTCACTTTGCAAAAATAGGTGCAAATACACTGAATTTGTCAGACTTGGTATTCACTTCAAATATTTATTTCAGCTCTAGAAATATTTAACTTCATCCTTATGAGCTAGTGAAGATCAAATCAGTTTTGTTCTTTGTCTGCTTTAAATCTATCTATCTATCTATCTATCTATCTATCTATCTATCTATCTATCTATCTATCTATCTATCTATCTATCTATCTATCTATCTATCTATCTATCTATCTATCTATCTATCTAATGAAACGGTAAGGGCATAATACAAGACCCATGAAGTTCAATGAGAATCTTTCCATCACTTCAGTGGGTTTGGGTCTAGTTCCTAAAAGATTAGCATCATACTAAAAATCTGAGCAGCATTAAAGAGTGGCGGGTATCACTCTATAGTTAAGACCAGGGTGCATCTTACTGTTTAATGCATGAACATCCTATTGTTTATAAAATCAGTACTATTTATCCTAGTTGTCTGAAATTTGGCAAAGAGGATTACACCGGTGAGGGGTGTAATCTCTCCAATATTTATGCAAATCAGACAATCAACAAAAATGTTACAATGGTTTAAAAATTGGAGTAAACATTGCATTTACTTCTGGGTTTCAGATGCTTTTTAAAATTACTTTTGGAATATTTTGCTGATGTTTACTCCTGTTAGAGAATTCAAGGATGAGTTCTTGCACGTTTCCTTTTTTTGAATTTTCAAAATCCAGCTCATCGTTTAAAAGTTATACATTTCCTAATTTCCCACATTAGTCTGTGGGAGAGTTCATAATGCCACGCATGTGCATTAACATCAGCTAGACAGCAGAGGGACAATGGTGCTGATCCCAGAGCTCAGGAGTTTAAAATGCAGGTTGTGCAGGGGGCTGTTGGACTAGGAGGGTTTAACTTCTGGGCAGGGGTCCTAGGGACTGGTGGGGGCAGTGTGGGGGGTTGCTGCAGGGAGTCTTCGGGGCTGGTGGTGGGGGCTGTCTGGGGGTCTCTGACGGAGATCCTGGGGGCTGGTAGCAGCTATGCGGAGTGGTTCTGTGGGCTATGTGGGGATTGCTGTGTGGGAGTTCTGGGGGCAGGTGGGGGCTGTGCAGCGATCACTGGGGGAGGAGTCTTGGAGGCTCATGGGTTCATGGGGTTGGCAGAGGGGTCCTGGGGGCTGTGCAGGGGTCACTGTGCTAGGGTCCTGGGAGCTAGTGGAGGGTCCTGGGGGCTATATGGGGGTCACTGTGGGGGGCTGTGTGTGGGACCCTGGGGGCTGGTGAAAGGGTCCTGGGGACTGGTGGGAGTCCTAGGGGCTGTGTGTAGATTGCTGTGGGGATCCTGGGGGTGGGGCGGGTCCTGGGGATTGGCAGAGACTGGGTGCGGGGAAAAGATAGCGCCATTGGAAATGTAGCTCTTCCTTGCAAAGGGGTTCAGTCCCTCACAGCACAAAATTTTCTCTTGTCTTGGAGGGCGGAAATTCCTCTCTTGTGACTCTTCCACACTTATAGGTGGTAGGTAATTGGCAAACACGTTTAAAATAGTGTTTTAGAATGAAAAAGATGCCTTTTGTTTATCTTCTCATAAGTTCTTTATGAATCCAAGGTATCTAGTGAGACTAGATTTGCAGCTGTTAAACATTTCTTTCCAGATTTTTGTTCTCTCGACTCCACCTTAATTTGTGCTTCATGATCAAGATTCCATTGTCTTGTGGTTTTTGAGAGAGAGAGGGTGTTTTTAGACGTGACGGGGCCAGTTGGCCCCGTCACGAAAACAATAAATTCATTCCCCGCCGGGATGACCCCGTCACGCCCTAACAGACCGGGTGGATCCCGGTGGGGAATCGGGGAGGGGCGGGGCCGCACGGTGCAACGTGCAGCCGCACGGCCCCGCCCCTCCACGCTCCCCGCCGCCCGCCCTCTAGGGAGACGGGCGGCCGCCGTGGCCAATGCGGCCGCAGCGCTCGCCCACTTTGGCCATGGGCTGGAATCCATCTGGGGATTCCGGGCCGTGGCCGCTGTCCAGAAATGACGGCAGGGGTCATCACAGCGGGGAATCACCTTCATCACACGGCGGCCATCGGCCCCGCCGCTTCGGCCGCTCACGTGGCGAACGTGATTCCTCACCGTGGTAACATCTGGGGGGGAAGATCCGTTCCCCCCAACAGATGTTCCGTGATCACAGCCACCACAGGGAATTGACTGTGGCTGACTGTGATCTCGTAACGTCTGAAAACACCCAGTGAGAGAGAGAGAGAGAGAGAGAAAGAGAGATCTCAACCTTTTATTTTTATTGTTGCTTCTCTTTTTGTGCAGATTGCAGCCATGCTCAGGAGTCCTTTAGAAGTCCCCTTTGCTAAGCTTGAAGTTTTCTTTTTTCTTCTTCTTTTTTTTAAAGGCCCATTTTTGTTATGATTAAATACCAACTTGGATCAGGATAAGGAAAGTCATTATATAGATCCTCAAAGAATCAATACATTCTGAACTTTTGTAGGATTTGTTACACTCCATTTCGTTGCAGTAGGTGAGCTACTCTGGGTCTGGTCACATGTGTTTTCTCTTCCTCCTTCCCAAGAGTGAAAATAAAGAAAAAGGACTTTCATGGTAAAGTAAACAAGAAAACCAGCTAACTATCCCCATAAAATCCATGAATACCGGGGGAGGGGGGGGAAATACAATAAATGGTGTTTTTTTCTCTGCTGGGTATAGCATTCAAGATCTGTCCAGTATTCTAAGAACCAGTCCACTTTTTTGCTCAGGAAGAGAGTTTAAAAGAGAAGTGTGGAGTCTTCAAGGGTCTTTTTCCCTTGAATTGCTGGGCTTTATGAAACTTATCTTCCACGCCTTCTCAGAGCATTCCTGGGGAACAATTAGTCCTTTGAAATTGTTGCGAGGCTCCTTTGCTGAATCTTCGAGCAACAAAAGAAAGCTCTCTCCTTCCCCTTCCCTTATTTTGACCATTTCAGTCATTACTCAGTCTAATATTTAATATGACAACTGGACAATGAAGTATGTATAGAAACACCTTGACTTCAGGAGAGTGTGCAGTGGGTGGTAACAGACTAGACATCAGACCCAGAAGAAAGAAATAATAAATTTAGTTGACACAATTTCGAAGGAAGATAAAACAGACTGGGGTGGGACAATTAGGAGTGGTAAGAGGGGAGCAATGAGGTGTTGGTACATGCAACATCCATAAGTTAATGCCTGCTGTATTAAGAACAGTAATTGACTACAGAGCCACCAGATGGCGCTGCTAAGTTTATGTGTACGTGGAAGGAAGATGGGGTTTTACAGTTGAATTCCTTTGTGTAACCACTCCTTCTTCCCTTCTCTCTCATTGTCTCAGTCTCCATTTTGTCTTCTTACTAGTTAGATCCAACTAAGGATCTATGCCTGGAAAGCTTAAATAAAGTTCTGTTTTTAAACCTTCAGCTGCATTTGTCCTTACTGATTGTGAATCAGTTATTACTCTGCAAGAGTTTATGGGCCCAGACCTCTTCAGAACAGCCCAGAACAACTCCAAAGACTGGAAGTGAGCTGAAAGGAAAAGAGACCCAAAGGAAACTCCCAGAGGAGGCCTACTAACTGTAAGTGAGTAGAAGAACCAGAAGCTCAATCTGAGGGGAGGGAAGCAAGCATGGCCAGCAGCTCTGTATTAAAGCTTTCAGTCTGCAAGCTGAATAACACAAACTACCAGTTGTGGAAATTCAAAATAGAAATGCTCCTATCCAAAGATGACCAGTGGGAGGTGATCACCACAGACAGACCTGCAGCAAACCCTGAGGTGTGGGACAGAAAGAACAGACAGGCAAAGGCAACCATAAGCCTGCTAGTAGAAGATGACCAGTTAATCCACATAAGGGAGGAGGCCACAGCAAAGGGCATGTGGAATGCACTGCAGAAGCTGCATGAAAGGACCAGCTTGAACAGTAAGCTGTTTCTCCTAAGGAAACTGTACCAGATGAGACTTGGTAAAGGGAAGGAGATGCAGGATCACATAAATTCAATGCTGGAAGTGGTAGCACAACTGCGAGGCATCGGTGAAGAGATAAAAGACAACCACGTGGCGGCCTTACTTCTCTGCAGCCTGCCTGAATCATACAGCGCCCTCATAAACGCCCTAGAGACAAGGCCTGAGGCAGAACTAACACTGGAATTTGTAAAAGGGAGACTCATGGATGAATTCCAGCGCAGGAAAGAAATCATGCAAGACAATCAGGAACAGGATAAGGAAACTGCCCTGAGAATTGCAGACAACAGATTGCACAAGAAGGAAACAAGGGCATGTTTTCGGTGCAAGAAAGAAGGACACCTAAAGAAAGACTGCTCCATATGGAAGGCAGAACAACAAAAGCGATCTCCACAAGTGTCTAAGCAAAGGGCCAAGGCTACAACCAGTGACACAACCACAGAACAGTGGAGAGGATGTTTTAGAGCAACACAGACCAACTCATCACAGGACTGGTGTGTCGACTCTGGAGCCACAAGTCACATGACCAGCGACAAGAGCTTTTTCACGGTACTGGACCCAAGCAACAAAGAAGAGATATACCTCGCTGATGGAAGCAGCATCACTGCAGAAGGTATTGGCGAAGGAATTCTAAGTTGCAACAAGCCACACGGAGGCACACTAGCAATACCGGTAAAGGATGTGCTGTATGTACCTGGCTTAGAGGGAGGACTCCTATCCGTTAAACGCCTAACAGAGAAAGGGCTCACCGTCAAGTTCCGGGGTAATGAATGCACAATCCAAAAGGGGACAAGGGTCCTAGCCAGAGCCTATGCAGATGGACACCTGTATCGCTTGAGTGCAACCAAGGAACAAACAGTTGAAATCAGCACAAGCTCAACTGAGATGCAGGAACAAACCCAATCACCTGCAGATGTTGAAATCAGAAGATCTACCAGGGAAAATAAAGGCAAACCACCCACCCGCCTGTCCTACAAAGCAAGTACCGACAGACTGTCTGAGCCATCGACATGGGAAGATGTCTTACAAATGTCAGAAGGGGAACACAACAAATGGGTAAAGGCAGCAACAGAAGAAATAAAGTCCATGCATGAAAATCAAACCTGGACACTGTGTACACTACCAATGGGCAGAAAGACCATAGGATGTAAGTGGACATTTAAAATCAAATACAATGCCGAAGGCAAGGCAGAGCGATACAAGGCCCGACTAGTCGCTAAAGGATACTCACAGAAATATGGCGAAGATTATGACGAAACGTTTGCCCCAGTAGTCAAGTACACCACAATCAGGACACTATTGAGCATAGCAGCAGAGAAAGGAATGCAGGTTAAACATCTGGATGTGAAAACAGCATTCCTACATGGAGAACTAAAAGAAGACATCTACATGGAACAGCCACCAGGATTCAAAGACACCGAAAGACCAGACCTTGTATGCAAGTTGAAAAAGAGCATATATGGACTCAAACAAGCGGCCAGAGCATGGAATACAAAAATAAACACAGTACTCACAAAGGAAAATTTCATCAGAAGTAAAGCGGATCCTTGCTTATATTCAAAGAAACAGGATGACAGATGGTTTTTCATATTGATTTACGTTGATGACATATTGATATGCTATGAGCAAGAAGGGGATGACCGCGGAATAATGAAAACCCTGAATCAAAACTTTGAGACAAAAGACCTAGGAAACATAACACATTACCTAGGCATACAAGTAGAAAGAGATGATAATGGAAGTTATCTCCTCAACCAAAGGCATAAAATAGAAGAATTGCTAGAAAGCTTCGGAATGAAAGATGCCAAGGCAGTAAGCACTCCCATGGAAACTAACTACCTGAAGGAGACTGAAGAACAAAGCATGCAACTGCCAGACAACCGACAATACAGAAGCGCAATTGGGAAACTATTGTATATCGCCACCATCACTAGACCAGACATTGCAGCAGCAATAGGAATCCTATGCAGGAAAGTATCAGCACCAAGTCAGAAAGACTGGAATGCGGTAAAGAGGGTCATGCGCTACCTGAAGGGAACCGCACACCTTAAACTGCAGCTACCTGCAACTTCTGGATGTAAGCTGACAGGATATGTAGATGCAGATTGGGCTGGGGACAGCTCTGACAGAAAATCCACCAGTGGTTGGCTATTTCTGCTAGGAGGGGGGCCCATCAGTTGGTCTAGCAAGAAACAGACCACTGTAGCACTCTCCTCAACAGAAGCTGAGTATGTTGCACCCGCGCATGCTAGTCAAGAGGTAATTTGGCTACGACAATTGCTCACAGACTTGGGAAAAGAACTGAACAGCCCTATACAAATTTTGGAAGACAACCAAGGCTGTATTGTACTCGCACAAACAGAAAGAGTAAACCTGAGGACCAAACATATAGACGTAAAATATCATTTCCTAAATGACTCGCAAGAACAAGGAATTATAGACATGCAATATTGTCCTACAGAAGACATGGTAGCAGATGCCCTGACAAAACCTTTAGCAGGAGAGTGCCACCGAAAGCTTTTAAATAAAATGGGCATAGTAGGTTAACTTCTGTCTGTTGAGAAGGGGTGTTGGTATATGCAACACCCATAAGTTAATGCCTGCTATATTAAGAACAGTAATTGACTACAGAGCCACCAGATGGCACTGCTAAGTTTATGTGTACATGGAAGGGAGATGGGGTTTTACAGTTGAATTCCTTTGTGTAACCACTCCTTCTTCCCTTCTCTCTCTTTGTCTCAGTCTCAATTTTGTCTTCTTACTAGTTAGATGCAACTAAGGATCTGTGCCTGGAAAGCTTAAGTAAAGTTCTGTTTTTAAACCTTCAGCTGCAGTTGTCCTTACTGATTGCGAATCAGTTATTACTCTGCAACATGAGGAAGTTAACTTAGTTGGAAAGAGTTTTGTGAATAAATCAGGAGGCGAGCCAAGATTCCAAAACTTTGCCTGTTTTAGCAGACAGGGTAGTGGATCTGGTGGCAGTAGAAGTGGGACACAGGATGTTTTTTTCGTTTTGGGCCAATGGGCCCCTGATTTTCGGTTCTTGGGTTTCAGGTTTTGGTTTATGGTTCACTTCTATTTCTTTTCCCATTGACTTCAATGGGAAATTCTCCCATTAAAGTAAATGGGAAATCGACACCTGTGGTGTAGTTTGCGGGGTACAAAATTAAATTGAAATGAAATGAAATCTTCCCATTGACTTCAATAGGAAGGGGAACCAGACCAAAAGGGAACCAAAACCAAGGTCTGGGACCAACACCACCACCCCATCCCTAATCTCGACCACCTGGGACAGGAGGGGTGTCAAACCTCCCCCACCCCCATTCCCCAGGGCCCACTAATAGTCTCAGAGAGTGGGTGTGTGGATCTATGTCCTTAACACCCCAACCACCTGAGGTCCTCTATCCCCACCCCCACCCCAGGCCCTGCCGGCTGGCTTGTACTTATCAGTCCAGGCCTTGGAGGATGGGGGTGAGGAGCTGCTGTCTCCACTGTTGGTCAGGCCTCCTCTGATGTCAGGTGACCGGGCTGCATGTGCTGCCCGGAGGTCAGGTAGCCTCAGTAACCAGTTGGCTGGCCAGGCTAGGATAGGTCGCATTCACTGCCAGGTGCCACAGCTGCTATGGCTGTGGGAGGCCGGTTTTCCAGGGTGCACTGCCAGAGCTCCCTGCTCCAGCAGTGCATATACACAAAACATGGTTACTAGGGCCATTTTGTGCATGTGCAGCCCTTTTCCAAAATGGCGCCAGCAGCGTCAGTGCCATTCTGGAAAAAGACAGTCATATTGCACAAGCATGAAATGGCTTAATGCTGCTGGTGCCATTTTGGGAAAGGGTTGCACATGGGCGGTGGCCATTTCGCCCATGTACGCGGCCAGAGCAGGGAGCTCTGGCAGAGTGTCCTGGGAAACAGATCTTCCACAGCTGCGGCAGCTGTGGCATCTAGCAGTGGAGGCAGTCCAGTATGACCTGACCTGGCCAGCTGACTGGCTGACTGGCTCACTGGCTACAGAGGCAACCTGGCCTGGCCTTCATGGAGACAGCCCAGTCACCCAGCAGCAGAGGAGGTCCAGTCCAACCCAGCCAGCAGAGGAGACGACGGCTCCTCATCTCCATTCTCTGAGACCTGGACCAGTAAGTAGATGTCAGCAGGTCCCGGTGGGTGGAGGGGGTGGTAAAGACGGGCCCTGGGGTGGGGGTGTTAAGGATGCAGATACCCACCCACCCACCCTCTGAAGCCAGAAGTGCACCCCAGGGAATGGGAGTGGGGGAGGTTGGATCCCAGTTCCCCTTCCCATGGTAGTCAATGGGAAGATTTCCCATTGGCTACTAAGGAGAAATCTGAAGTCAATGGGAAGATTTCCCATTGACTTTAATGGGAAAGATACAGAACGAAAATTGGAACTGTAACGGACTGATTTTTGGACGCTTCAGTTTTAAACCCAAACAGTCATTTTCAGATGTTCAAAATCCGCATCCCTAGGCGGCAGGTATGCTGCTCTGCCCTTTCAGTGAATTACAGTGTCTCTAGGCAGTTGGAAGATGGGGTTGACATTGCCTTCTTTTCAATAGAGGTTTTATTCATAAAAGGAAGGACTTGGTGCTGCTGAGTTTCAGTTGCACCTCAGAGTTGGTCATTCCAAACCACAATCCAGGCCAGAAAATTTAAGCTGCATCTTCAAAAGAAAAGGCAGCGTGAGTGAAAGACTGTACAACATCTTTACTGCTTACATGGCATGGAAGTACAGTCTCACATACTGTGCTCACTTACAACTTAGTCTCCATACACCCACACTTTGCTTTGGTCTTTCAGCCCCAGTCCTCTTCCTCTGCAGGTTGGGGGCAAAAGCGAAGCTAGGGACAGTGCTATATAAATGGTTAATAAGAATTTACGCATGTATTGCAATTAATGACATGGAATAACCCATTGGAAGGAATGGTGGCAACCGAATTGCCAATCTGGAAATAAATCTATCGTCATTTGCAGATCCCATTAAGTGGCTGTGAAAAGATACAACTGAGCTGCATCTTTGTGAGTTGGGGGACAAGGGGGTGTGGAGTAATGAAGAAGGCACCAGAGAGTGAGTGGAATTGGTATAATGTCACTTCAGGGAAGGGATGAGTCTACAGCAATTCAGTGCAGCAGCAACCAACTAGGTGGAATGATAGGAAAGATGCCATGACAAATGGGTAGAATGACAAGGGTCTGGGTGAAATAAGTGATTGGGAGGAGTGATAGAAGACCATGGGGAGGACTGCTATCGTTCCACTCAGTCTCCATAGCTGCCTTCCTGTTGTTCCACTCCCTATTTCACTCCCTGTCCTGTCTCTTTTTCTGTACTTCTACACACACACACACACTAAGGCTGCTTTTAAATGAGTGGGTCACCGTCGCGCGACCCACTCACACGATATTTCAAAATCCCGCAAGGAGGGATTAGATGAGACAGAAGTCTGGGATCATGCGCATAGAAGGCGGTCACGCATTGTTTGCAGACTGCGAAGACTGCCTTCTATGCACATGATCCCGGACTTCTGTCTCGTCTAGTCCCGATTTTGAAATATTGCGTGAGCGGGTCGCACAACGGTGACCCGCTCTTCTAAAAGTGCCCTTAGTCCTCCTGTTTCCTATCAGAGATGCAGCTTATTGTATTCCCCAGGACTCCTGGGTTCTCCGGGAGAAGAGTGGGGACCACTGGGTTAAAGGGGGGAGGGGCTGAGAGCCAGGACTCCTGGGTTTCTGTTAGGGGGTTGCAAGCTAGTGATTTAGAGCAGGGAGGCTAGGAGTCGTGACTCCTGGGTTCTCTGAGAGGGCAGTGGGTGGGTGGGTGGGGCTGGGACCAGGAATCCTGGGTTTTCTGGGAGGGGAGGCTAGTGGGTGGGTGGGATCAAAATAAAACAACATTTTATAATTTTATAATTTTCTCAATAATAAAATGTAATTTATGCTTTCCCTATCTGCTTTTATTTGCTTTAGGGGAAATGGGAAAAGTGAATACTGGGGGAGCTGTATTGTTGATGGATCCAGGATGTGTAGAGGAAGACAAGACTGGGAGGAGCCAGGCAGTGATGGAATTGTCTGTATCATGATGGGCAGGCAGGTAGTGGCAGAATGTGCATGGGGGGCAACCTAGGCTGAAAAAGTGGTGAAGTGTATGCACGGACGAGGCTGGGGGGCAACCAGAGGTGGGGAGGAGTATTTGTAATTTGTATGGGTAGGAGGGGGACCCAGGTGATAGGGGGCTATATATGGGGGAGAAGAATGAGAGATGGGTGATATGTATTCAGGGACACGGTTTTGGGAACAGCCAGGGATGGGGACAAATTGTATGTGTTTCAAATGTGCTTTTAGTTGAGTTGGGGATAACAGGACATCAAAGTAGTGAGGGGTGCATATGAGGGGGGCAGGTTGATGGGGATGGGTTGTGTAATGGCAGACAAGACTGGTGACAGCCAGAGGTGGAGAGCAGTGTGTGCGTGCCAGGCATTGGGCAGGCACAGGCTGCCTGGCAGGGTTATATGGAGGGAACAAAGCTCAGAGTCAGCCAGAGGCTGGGAGGAGTGTGCTTATGGGGAGAAGACCGCACACCATGGAAGCAGTAAAGACGTTATACAGTCTCACGTATTGTGCGCGCTTACAACTTAGACTCTATGCACCCACACTTTGCCTTGGACGGCCACTCCTCTCAAACATTTATTTCACCCAGAACCTTGTCAGTCGACCCTTTTGTCACGGCATTCCTCCTATCATTCCACCCAGTTCCTTGCTGCTGTTCTGTTCTTGCATGACAAAAAGAACTTACTGGTGCTGCACGTTCTGATTTTTTCTTTGTTTCCTAGATAGATTTTCCTGCGATATTTTATATTCATAAATTTACAGCAAGGCTCTTCAGTTTCATATCCGATTGCCATACTTGGTGTCAGGAAGGAATTTTTCCCCACTCTCTACTTTTTTTCTCTTATTTAAATTGGGGCTTTAGTACTACAGTGGCTTTTTTGCCCTCCTCTCAAGGAGATTATTTTTTTAAAGCCTTATGAGAGAATTAATTCAAATAAAAAATTAAATGTATGCCTTGGTGTGTTGTTGATTTAAAAAAAAATATTTTCTGTTGTTTGTAAATTCTTCATAAATAAGACTGAAAATAGATAAATGTGGTTTAAGTTCTTTAATGTTTTGCCAGTGTCGTTAATGAAGGGCAGTGATTTTAAAGTGCATGGGGAAGTGATGGCATGAGGGAGGCACTATATAAATATCATCATCATTATTAATTATTATTATTATTATTGGAGATGGAATTTAGAGTGTTCCCCTTTCAAAAAACAGGGAAAATCTAAAACAAAAAAACCCTTAGATTTCAGAAAGGAATTAAGGCCCTTGCAAATTCAGTCCTGCTCAAAAAACCATGAAAATTACACGTTAAGACCAGGGCCTTAACTCGTATGCCATGAAAGCAGCAAAGATGATGTACATTATCACATATAGTGCTCCCTTTCAACTTATGCTCCATATGTCCACACTTAGCCTTGTTCTTTTAGCCCCAATCCTTTTCTCTTTGCAGGTTGGCAGCAATACTGAAGCTGGAAATCAGGAGAGGGTCAAGAAGCAGCTTTTATATGGGTTCAGGAGAACGGGACAGCCCGAACATCCATCCCATGCAAGCAGTAAAGTTACTATACAGTCTCACTGTAAGAGGGTGGTTCTAACCAACAGTAAGTCCATGCAGGATCAGGGCCAAGACAAACCAATATCTCAGGAGATTTAGCTCAAATGTCTCCCTATTGATTCTCAATCTTCAGTAACCCCTTATTAGTCCACTGGGCCCTACTCTGCCACACTCACATATTGTACTCGCATCTTGCAATCCTGATCTGTAGCCCCTGCTGTCCCAGCTTGGCCCCACACAGCTCTGCCAGTGCCTTAAAATTCTGACTGAATGTCCTGGGATGGACATAGGCACTCAACGCTCACCTCCCCCTGGCCCTCCCCTGAACAGCAGCTCCTCACTCTGCCCTCCTTCCCCACATACAGCAGCCCCTCATTTTTTCACTAATAACTTTGGGGGGTAGAGACTCTCCAATTGCTGGTGCCATGTCGAGGGGTAGGGTGCCCCCTTTACCTGTCCCAACCATCGGTTTGTCTGTGGGTGGCTGTTTTCCAGCTGCTGGGAAATTGTTTTTTTTTGCCTTCTTACTCTTTTTTTGGAGGTTGAATCACAGTAAAAAAAGTATATGGGTTGGGGGGAGTTTCCTCTATCAAATGGTGGCCTTCTTTTACTCTTGGGGTGTTCCTCCAATTTTCAAAATGACCACCGCTTCACTTCCTGGTTCTTTTTTAGTGTTTTCTGGGGGTTGGAACAAATTGAAATCTTGAGTTTTTGTGAAGCCACAGGAGTGCTAGTCTAAACTGTGTTTCCAGATCTTCCTTATCTGCATGCTGTGCGCACGGGTTAAACCCTCCTAGTCCACCCTCTTCCCTGCACAACCTGTCTTTCAAACTCCTGAGCTCGGCAGCCATGTTCCCTGCTCTCATCGGAGACCCTCTGCTAGCCAGCTAATGGCAATGTGCATGTGTGACGTTATGAATCTCCCATAAACTAATATGAGAAATTAACCATTTTTAAACCACCAAACAGATTTTGAATTTTTTTTAAAAGGAACATACAAGAATGCACCCCTGAATTCTCTAACAGCACTACACATCAACCAAATGTTTCAAAAGCACACTTCCAACCAACCCAATAAAAAAACATCTGATACCCAGAAATGAAAACATTTTTTACTCTGATTTTCAAACTGCTGTAACATTTCCAGTTTGCATGTAGATTTCACCCCTCACCCAACCAATCTCTCTGCCAAATTTCAGACAAATAAGATAAATTGTGCCAATTTTATAAGTAATAGCATATTCATGCTTTAAACAGAAACTTGCATGCTGGCCTTAACTATAATAATAATAGTTAATTAGTAATAATTAATTATAATTAACTATCATTATAGTTAATAATAACAACAACAACAACAACAACAATAATAATAATACTAATAATAATAATGTATTTATTAATTAATTAATTATTATTATTATTATTATTATTATTATTATTATTATTATTATTATTATTAACAAGCATTTATAAAATGCCAGCAATGTACCTGGTGTTTTACAAAGTAATTGAATAGACATGGTCCCTGCCCTAGGGCTTACAATCTGAGAGATGGGGGGTGGGACACGAAGGAAGGGGAACAGAGGGAGAGACAAGGAGTGTAACATTCACGAAGATGCGAGGTCTCAGGTGCACGTGCTTGGCCTTGGTTACATCAAGGATGATGGCTGGTAGGTCCATGTGGTGAGGATATGAGTACACAGACCTCATGTAACAGATTGTACTGGATGGAGGGTATCAGCAGGAGTTAGGTGAGGAGCTTTATAGGTGAAGACTAGGAGCTTGTGCAGGATTTGTTCAGGAAGGGGGGAGCCAGTGAAGAGAGGCTGCACATGGTCGAAGCGACGAGCGAGGTGGATGACTCTGGCAGCAGAGTTTTGGATGGAGATAAGGGGAGAAAGGTGAGAGCGGGGGAATAAATAATAAATAATAAATTTTTATTTATAGAATGTTACCTCATCCCCTGTCAAGTGACACTCTGAGTGCTTCACAGCATAAGACAAATATAAAACAATAGAAAATCAATTTAAAATAGAAATCCATTTCAAAACTATTTAAAAGGGGACGGTAAAGAGAGAGGAGAAAACCCATTAAAGGGAACATCCTATGATCCTCTTCCTGATGGATCTTCAGGGCCCCATGTATTCTACAATAAGATGCAACCACAGTAACCAGGAAACGCAAATTCTGTGAGCAGAAAAATCCAAATTCTGCAAGAAGAATAAATTATGCAAATTAAATTGAGCAAATCATGTAAATATTAATGCAAATTATTTTTCCAGCAGGCCATTCCTTCAATTTTTAGACATCTCAAACCAAAAAAGGCCATAAAGATTTCTTCTCCACATCAGAAGAGTATGAGCTGCTTTTCTTTAGCAGCTGTGGCAGGGGATCGATGGCACTGAAATATATTCTGGCTGCTAAGAGTGCTAGCAGCCCATTGGCTAGTTCAAATTGCTCCCCACTCAGACTGTAATCCTGTGCTGCTAGAGGTGATTTCTGGCAGAATTTGCCCCACGTGTGAACAAACAAGCGCAAAAATTGTTGCAATTGCAGTGTTACAGAATTCACAGGGCCCTGTTCATAGGCTTTCTTATGAAAGATCTGGTGCAATTTTGTTATGATGCAGAGTAAAGGATGGTGGTATACTATAAGGAAGTTACTCTGCAGGATGCCATAGATTGTCTGAGTACAAGCTGTATCTATAATGAAACAAGGAAACAAGGAAATTATTTTGTATCCATTGTGTTCAGAGGCACAGACAGATAAAGAAATCCAAACCCCCAAAAGCCCACTCCTCTCACAGCCACTGGAGCCTATTTGGACTGGCTGCCCAGATGCCAGCACCCTCCTGCTTAGAGCTGACGTTCAAGATTGAGCAGGTGGGTATATGCCACTATCAGAGCTTCTCTATTTTCAGGCAGCAGTAGCTGTTTGAAACTTAAATGTACAGCCACTGTTCTTATAAACAGGGGACTGCTGAAGCCCTGATTTTGAGGAAACCGCTTATTTTATTTTATTTTATTTTATTTTCTAGATTTCTATACCGCCCCATCCTGCCATGCAGCTCGGGGCGGTTAACAACAATAAAAACAGTATAAAAACATTTAAAACAAATATAAAATATATCAATAAAACAGGGCGTGGTACAATCATAAATAAATATATAAGGTGGGGGATTAAAAATC
>QEPC01003194.1:4391862-4412445 GCA_003113815.1 Sphenodon punctatus
AATTAACCAAAGCAAAAAACTTAACAGTTTAAAAAGACACTTAAATGTACAAGAGTTTTCTTAAAATACACACAAAAACACAATTCATTACAATTACAATTCAAAACACCTTCCACTCCATACATTGCAACAAAACATAAACGTCAAAAAACATAGAAATTAATTCACGCTTAGAGCAATATCTAATATTTTATCATCAACATACATGTAATATATGTACTAAATTCCTTACCGTACATACTTCATTTTTATCAATAACTACACTTGCACATTTTACAATTATTAACCTAATTTATTATCATAATTTGACAAGGAACAATTTTGTCAGAGTAATTTAAGTCTGTTTCTACATAACTTCATTGTGTACAACGAATTGTATAACGTCTACACTCACATGCTTTACTTCATTGCATGAACTGTATACAATTTGTATACATGTAAATAACAGACTTAAATTACTCTGACAAAATTGTTCCTTGTCAAATTATGATAATAACTTAGTTTCATAATTGTAATTTACTTAATTTATTTATTAAGAAATTTATTTAAACAGACTTATCTGGACCAGATTATCAAGAGTGCTGAGGTTATTTCTGAAGAGCTCAACCAGCTGTATTGCACTGCTGCCGGGTTCTTAAGAAGGAGTCTTAAGACAAAGCTCAAGGGTGACAAATGTCTACTGGAGGGTCTTTCTTAGGCCCTTTTCACACCGGTGCCCCCCCCTTGCATAAGTGTGCGGTGGGTGGGGAGCCCATGCGAACACCGTCGCAGGTGCCGGGGGGGGGCACCTGTGGGAATACCACGGGCAGTGGGTGGGGGTGCACACTCTCTGCACTCTACCCATCTCCACCCACCTCCACCCATCACACACGCATGGTGCACCCATCACCCACACATGGTGCACCCACTCACTGTGGGTGCACACCCATCCCCCCACCCACCGCAGCCCATTTGAAAAGGGCCTTAGACACTCTGTCCAAAGTCTCTCTCTCTCATGGTGCCTGGCAGAGACTGCCCCTTACAGGTTAAATTAAACAATTTATGTACCTCTGCAAGGCTAGACTGAGGCTTTTAAAGGGATACCATCCTTTCAGGGCAAATGGGAGCTGAGCCCATGGAAAAACAAGTAGGCTTTTAATGGGATACCATCCTTTCAAGGCAAATGGGTGCTGAGCCCATGGAAAATCGGTCCTCTTCCTTACCAGTGTCACACACTGACACAAGACTGAACTATCCCTATGGTGGCTTTTAGTAGGTAATGATGGCTGTAACCACTGAAAACCAACTTTGTTTAGTCAAACTTATGATCAAGTTTTATTGATGGGGTCTTTTAAAAATATCAGTTAGAGCGGACAAGAGAAATGTGGCAAAGTACTTTAATAAGTACACTGGCAACACAGTGTGTCATTTAAATGTCTCTCAGGCAGACAGCTATAAAGCAATCACAGATTACTTAGAAAGAAGGCTCCAAAAAGATTGGCCTTAAAAAGGCCAGATGACACTATCTGAAAAGAATATTGTATTGACAAACTGTTTCTGTTCAGATACAGATCTCTACTGCGTTCTTTTTGCCCTAGTCTCTCTGGCTTTCCTTTACATGGAAACAGGGACTTTGTTTAAATGTATTCATTCATGCTGCTCATGCCCTACATTCCCTTCTGAAAGTCTTTATTGTGTCAAATCAGACATGGCTGTGGTCAGCTTTGGCCTGCTATGGCCCAGGACCAAGCAGCATGTGTAATCATGTGCCGCCACATATTGGCTGGGAATTGCCCCGGAGAGTGTTGGCGGCTAGCCTGGTGTGACCTCGGAAAATCTCCAAGGTCACAACTCGGGCTAAGGGCTGCCCATGTGGGCCAAAGTGGGATACAGTGGGCTATCACGTATGTTCCCATGCAATATACCCGGTCCAGGCTGGGGGCTGCCATGGTTGTGCCTCATTGGCCAGGAGTCGGACGCTGGGGGCAGGGCTCGAGCGGGAATGTCCACTTGCACATTTGCTGTGTTCCTGGCCCTAGCCAGGCCATGCAGGTGGCGGGATGGCTCCCCGACCCTGAGCACATCGGTTCTGTGCCCTGACTTGACTCAGCCCATGTCACCTGCAATTTTCTGCCCCGGGATAGCCCAGGGAGGAGTCCCACTGGCCACATTGCTGTGTTTACCCGTTCTTTCACTCCTTAGTTGCAGGGCCCTGTGAATTCTGCCAAAGAAAAGAAAATGTCCAATTTCCAACCACAAAACCAAAATTCTACAAGCACAAAATCCCTGTTCTGCAAACAGAATTGATAATGCAAATTAATACATTAACCATCAGTGTCTAAACACTTTGGGAATCTTGCTAAGCTTTGGTTTCAGTGTCATATCTTGTGTCACAGAGTTCCGCAGGTTAAGCATGCATTGTCATGAGAAAGCTACTCAGGATTTCCCTTGAAGATTCAGATGCTCTTAAAGTCAACAATAAGATTTCTAGGGTTGAATGAACATGAGGAGTCAACTCACACATAATGCTCCTAGAATCCAATGTCGGTGGGGCCTCGGAAGCTGTAAAATGAGCCCCGGATCACTCTTGCATGTGAGTGAGGCAATCTGAGTTCCAGCCCCTCTGTAAACTCGGATCTAATCATCAGATCCAAGTTTAAGGTGGGGCTGGAACTCAGATTGCCTCACTCACACCCAAGAGGGATCCGGGGCTCATTTTACAGCTTCTTGGGGCATGCGGACATCGGATTCTAGCAGCGTTACGTGTGAGTTCATCTGAGGATTGAACTTTGCTTTTCTCCCCATGATAAGGCAGTCCTTCATGTTATGCTAGCACACCTCTTCCTTCCTCCTTTCTCCTCTTCAACCATCCCCAGTTCAACTTTATTTTATTTGTATGTTCTTGGTGAAAGTCTGAGTTCACTGCCTTAGTGACTTGTCTTCCACTCAGTTTGACCCTTGTAGCCACCAGCCCTGCCCAGCTAGTGGTGGAGAAATACTGGTCTCTATAAACTTACCCTTCCAGCCAGTATGTCACCACCACTCTGCAGGGTTATTGCCCTTCTGAGGGCTCTCACCATCTGCTATAGAGTCCAGTAGCCCAGTGACCGGGCTGTAAACAAAGTCCAAAGCGGAAATCTCCCTCCTGATTTGCAAACTTCCCTGGGGTTCCAATCCTCTGTGGGGTCCCAAGCGAAGTCCTTGTCAGTTGCCTGGGGAGCTCTTTTCAGGAGCTTCTTACAACTCAATAGCTGCCCTGGAATGAAGGTTTACATTCTGTTTATCTGGATCATGCTCCCAGGGTCTCTCATTGATTAGCCAGAGCAAATTGTTGAGTCATTCTTGCTTCCAGCAACAGTTAGCACCAGTCTAGACTATCCCTGGCTCACTAAAGTCCTGGGCATCTAAACCGGCACTAAGCCTTAAAGGGCCACGTGCCCTAATCCCAAACACTTTGTTACACAGGGTCTTCAGACAGTCAGTACAGAAGGAAGGAGAGGCTGTTTATGGAAGTGGCAATTTAAAGTTCCCAAGAAATGTGACTTGGGAAGGGGGCAGACAAGCAAAACCATTAACTGGGGATGGGCGAACAGATCGCGGTTCGGGTTCGGCCGTTCGGTTCGGTTGCATTTGGTTCGTCCGTTCAGGTTCAGCTGTTCGATTTGGCTGCGTTCGGTGCGGCCGTTTGGTTCGGCAGTTCGGTTAGTTCGCCGGGTTCTGGTTCGGCCGTTCAGTTCAGCTGTTCAGTTCGGGTTCGATTGTTCGGGAAATGTTTTGTTATGGGTGTTTTTGTTGTTTTTTATATGGTTTTTTTGGGGGGGGGTTTTATTTGGTTTTATATGGGTTTTTTTTGTTTTTTATTTGGTTTGGTTTGTTTTTATATGGGGTTTTTTATTTAATTTTTTAATCTAATATTATATATATCTATCTACACTCAATCTAACTGCTATTAACTATTCTAAATGCTATGAACTAAATGGATTATCTAATAAGTATACAGGCCTGCTCCTACAAACACTAAAACTAAATCACTAACGCTATCTCTATCACTAAGCTAACTCCTACAGCTGTCTACTGTCCCCTACCCCCCTCTCCCTCTCCCTCCCCCCCCTCTCTCTCTCTCTATAAAGAGAGAGAGAGGGGGGAGAGAGGGGGAGGGAGAGAGAGGGGGAGAGAGAGGGGGGGTAGGGGACAGTAGAGAGTTGTAGGAGTTAGCTTAGTGATAGAGATAGCGTTAATGATTTAGTTTTAGTGTTTGTAGGAGTAGACCTGTATACTTATTAGATAATCCATTTAGTTCATAGCATTTAGAATAGTATATATATAAAACACAAGGTTTCAATTTAAGGTTTAAGTTTAATTTCAGTACAAAACTGAAATGAAACATAAAGCAATCTCTCTCTCTCTATAGATAGATAGATATATAGACAGAGAGAGAGAAAGAGAGAGAGAGAGAGAGAGATTGCTTTAAGTTTCATTTCAGTTTTGTACTGAAATGAAACTGAAACCTTAAACTGAAACCTTGTATTGTTTAATATATGGGATGGGGGGAATCACAAACAACACAAGGTTTCAGTTTAAGGTTTAAGTTTCATTTCAGTACAAAACTGAAATGAAACTTAAAGCAATCTAATAATCCTACTCAACGCCTGCTGTTCAGGAACAGCGACTAGCTCAGAAGGTGTTGGGAAGGGGGGAGGCACAGATAGTTTCATTTCTTGCAAGCCTCTCCACCCCTGGTGCCTGGAAGTCTGCTCCTCAGTGACTAGTACTACCCCTCCCTGTCACGTTTGACCTTACAGTGAATCTTTTTTTGCCACCCGAACGCGATCCAAACTGACCGAACTGTTCGGCCATTTCGCAGTTCGGTGTTCGGTTCGGTTCGGTATGTTCACAATTTCGCTGTTTGGTGTTCAGTTCTGTTCGGTATGTTCACGTTCGGGTTCGGGTTCGCGTTCAGTAGTCTGAACAGGCCGAGTTTGGGCCGAACACCGAACTGCCGAACCGCGTTCACCCATCCCTACCATTAACATCCAAATTAACTCTGGGCAATAAACTGGCATTGAACTGAAAGCCCCGTTACCTGTGCCCAGTCTAAAGCCTTGTCTAGTTTGGAGAGAAGTGCTCCAGTTCAAACGAGAAGCACATTAAAGGAATCCCAGTCCTTATGAGCAAAGAGGCATCTTTCACGCCTGGCATTTCCATCCTCTGGGCTCCCATATATCTCTGTTAATCATCTATTCATTTGTGTGTGCTGTCAAATGCAATTCTGGGGCGTGTGCCTATGCTCCCTGCCCCCCCAGCCAGAACTCCCTGCAGTTTTGACAGTGCTGTTTGACTAAGGGATGAACTTGTTAATGAAGGAAGACAAGCACAGAGGAAACATTTGAATGGGATGGGATTAGAGATGAAGCAATGACGATCAGTCTTGATCGACACTTTGTTACTGACGATTAGAAATCAGGAGTCTCTCTGCATGTGTACTGGTGTGTGTAAAAGGATTTCGCCAATGCAATTTCCGAAGGGGCAATGGAAACTGCAAACCCCCTTGGAGACAGCTTAGCTGAACTGGTCTGAAGGAAAGCCAGTGAACTAAGGAACACTGGCTCTGCCCTGCTAAAGGGTAAAGCAGACCTGAGATGGATTAAGGAAATGGCATTATCGTGAAAAGTACTCTTCTTGGGTATCTTAACCACCAAAATCCAGTCACAGGGGAAATTAACATCCAAAGGAAAATAGGATGTTGCCTGTTGCTTTGGACCTTCAGGCAGATTAATTTAGTCTTTAAACTTTGATTGTGATAAATGTCTTCCCTGCTTCTCTTGAATTCAAGCGTCATCTAATGTAGGGGTGGGGAACCTTTTCCCTTTCACGGGCAATTTCGAAAGTTAGTTTAAGTACCATGGTCAGGATAGGAATTGGGGGCACTTAAGGGGTATACCCAGAATGGGAGGCAAGGAAGAAGAGGGTCCAAAAAATCATGGATCTATTCCATGGATCCATCCCCTATCCTTGTGTGCATGCCCTCATCTGGAAAATATATCAAAATGATAGAGTAGATCGAGCTGGTGGTGGGGTGGATCTATATGTTAAAGACAACATTGAGTTAAATAGGGTTAAAATTTTACAGGAAGTGAACTGTAGTCTGGAATCAATATTTATTTTATGTATTTATTTATTTAGACATTTTTAACCCGCCCATCCTGCCACAGGCAACTCTGGGTGGTGCACAACATAAAACATTAACATTAAAGAATCTTTAAAATAAACAACAGGAAGGTATAAAAAATTACCACCTACCCACCACCCTAACCCATTCCCCCCACCCTATCCATCCTCCTCCTCGAAAGCCAGGCAAAGCAGCCACGTCTTACAACAGCATCGAAACAAGGGGAGATCCAGGGCCAAATGGGCCTCCATTGGCAGGGAGTTCCATAGCCTCTCCATCGTGGCCCCCCGGCAGACTCGGGGACCTCCAGGAGAGCACACACACCCCAATGACCAGAACCCGGGGGGTGAGGCGGTCCCGCAAATAGGTTGGGCCGAGGCCATTTAGGGCTTTATAAGTAAGCACCAACACCTTGAATTGGACCCAGAAGACTACAGGCATCCAGTGCAGAGACTGAAGAACCAGTGTAATATGTTCCCGGTGGCCCAATTCCACCAGGAGATGGGCCGCCACGTTTTTCACCAGCTGCAGTCTCTGTACCATCACCGAAGGTAGCCCCATGTAGAGCGCGTTACAGTAGTCAAGCCTGGAGGTGATGAAGGCATGGATGATGGTGGCCAGGTCAGAGTCCGAAACATACAGCCGAAGCCGACGCACCAGATGTAATTGGTGGAAGGTACTCCTTGCCACAGCCTCCACCTGAGCATCCAGGCAGAGTTGCGAGTCTAATTTTCGGTGAAGACCGTCAACCAATGTCATAAGCGCAGTCTTGGTGCCATATCCTGGGCAAAACCCCGACTGCGAGGGATCAAGAAAACTGATCCAGATACTCCTGCAACTGCTGGGCCACTACCCACTCAATAAACTTTCCTAAAAAGGGGAGGTTAGAGACCTGATAGCTGGCAAGGGAGTCAACATCAAGCGATGGTTTCTTGAGCAGGGGTCGTACCACAGCCTCCTTGAGGTAGCCCGGCACCCTGCCCTGCCTAACGGAGGCATTGACCAACCCCGCGAGCAATGGCCCCATCGTCTCCTGGCAGGCCTTAACCAACTAGGACAGGCAAGGGTCCAGTTCACAACAGGTGACCCTGACAGCCCCAGTAACATCCTCCGCATCGACAGGGGTCATCAACTGAAACTGATCCCACAAACAAGGACAAGGCAGGGCCTCCATAACCTCCAATTGCCCTACTGCAGAAAATGCAGCATCAAATTCAATTGCTACAAATGGCTACAAATTCCATGTGTAACAGGGAAGTGCACACACCCCCACCCACTGCCGATTGTGTTCCCACGGGCACCCCCACCCCACCACCAGCGGTGATCCACAGTGTTCCTTTGGGGACACACACACACACACACACACACACGTGCGGGGGGAGGGGGGCGCCCGTTTGAAAAGGGCCTTAGCTGTAAAACGTTAATAAGGCAGGCCAAGAGAGAATTTGATGAGAGACTCACTAAAAAGGCAAAAACTAATAATAAAAACTTTTATAAATTCATCAGAAGCAAGAGGCCTGCTAGAGTCAGTTTGACCATTTAATCTAAATTGGTAAAAGGGGCACTCAGGGAGGATAAGGCCATTGCAGAGAAGCTGAATCAATTCTTTGCTTCAGTCTTCTCGGCAGAGGATGTTGGGGAGATACCCATGCTGGAACTACTCTTTGTAGGTGATGAATCAGAAGAGCTGTCACAGATCAACATGGCTTTGGAAGAGGTTCTCAAGCAAACTGACAAACTGAATAGTAACAATTCACCAAGACCAGATGGTTTACACCCCAGATTTCTGAAGGAACTCAAATATGAAATTGCAGACCTACTACTGGTAATTTGTAACATATTGCTAAAATCTGCCACTGTACCTGAGGACCAAAGGGTAGCGAATGTAAGACCAATATTTAAAAAGAGCACCAGAGGCGACCCTAGAAACTACCTGACCGGTGAGCCTGAGGTCTGTGCCGGGCAAAATGGTGGAGACTAGTATTAAAAACAGAATTATTATGGGGCATATTGATAAACATGGGTTAATGGGGGGAAGTCAATATGGATTTAGCAAAGGAAAGTTATGCCTCACTAATCTATTGGAATTTTTTGAGGGTGTGAACAAACATGTGGCTGGGGGGAGCCAATCGATATAGTGTGTCTGGATTTTCAGAAAGCATTTGATATGGTCCCGCCTGAGAGACTCTTGAGGAAATTAAAAAGTCATGGGATAGGAGGCAGCATCCTATTGTGGATTGGTAACTGGCAGAAGGATAGAAAGCAAAGGGTAGGACTAAATGGTCAGTTTTCACAATGGAGAGAAGCAAATAGTGAAGTGCCCCAGGGATCTGTACTGGGACCAGTGTTGTTTAATGTATTCATTAATGATCTGGAACGGGGAATAAGGAATAAGGTGATCAAATTTGCAGATGATACCAAGTTATTCAAGGTAATTAAACCATGAGCAGACTGAAGAATTGCAGGGGGATCTTGCAATACTGGGTGACTGGGCATCTAAATGGCAGATGAAATTTAATGTGGACAAGTGCAAAGTGATGCACATAGGGAAAAATGATCCAAACTATGAGTACACAATGCTTGGTACTAAGCTAGGAGTTACTACTCAGGAAAAGGACCTTGGAGTCATTGTGGACAATACATTCAAATGCTGAGCTCAGTATGCGGCAGCTGTTAAAAAGGCAAACAGGGGGTGAAAACAGACATGACGCTAACCACCCTTTAACCACCCTTGGTGGTTATTTATGCATGTTGCAGGACTGCATTGGTGCCCTATGCAGACCTGCAACATGCATAAATAACCACCAAGGATGGTTAAAGGGTAGTTAGCGTCATGTCTGTTTTCACCCAGGATGTTAGGAATTATTCGTAAAGGGATAGAGAATAAAACTGAAAATATCATAATGCCACTATATCAGCCTATGGTGTGGCCGCACCTTGAATATTGTGTGCAGTTCTGCTCACCCCATCTCAAAAAAGATATTGTTGAAATAGAAACAGTACAAAGAAGGGCAACAAAATAAAGAAAGACTGGATAGGTTGGGGCTCTTCAGCTTGGAGAAGAAATGACTGAGAGGGGATATGATAGAAGTTTATAAAATCACTGTGGAACATGGTGGTGTGGAACATGTTAATAGGGAATGGTTATTTACCCTCTCAAATAGTACTACGACTAGGGACACTCCATGGGTGTCTTTAGACATAACATCAACAGGTGTCTGAATATGTGTTTTGACCTGGATATGAACATCGATTTAGCCCTGTGTTCACCATGTGGTGCTGCTTAGATGCACAGTCCATCTTGGGGCAAATCGGTGTTTTGCTCACCACCTGATCTCAGCACGCAAGCGCTGCTGCCTCATTCCCCATGTTGTACCTGCTAACATGCCACATGATATCATTAGACACAATGTTGGCCACGTGTTCAGTCAGAACACACAAATTGTCCTTGTGATGCAATGGTGTTCACATTGCGTGTTCAACGGGTGGCCAAGTTGGTGTTGGAATTGTTATGGTGCTTACACACAATGGCCAACCACATGCTTAGGGGTTTTGACACCCGATCTTTGTTATGTCTAAAGGCGCCCCATGAAATGAATAGGTAGCAGATTTAAAATAAATAAAATAAGGTATTTTTTCACTCAATGAACAATTAAGTTGTGGAATTTGTTGCCAGAGAACGTGGTCAAGGCCAGTAGTATAGCTGGGTTTAAGAAAGGATTGGACAAGTTTCTGGAGGATAGGTCCATTAGCAGCTATTAGTCAGGTAGGTTTGAGTAATTTTCGGGAGCTGGGAGTGAACAGCAGGGAATGGATTGTCCCATAGTGACCTGTTGGGCACTTCAGTCAACCGAGGTTGGCCACTGTCGGAGAGAGGATGCTGGGCTCGATGGACCATTGGTCTGACCCAGTATGGCACTACTTATGTTCTTATCTTTTCTCCCTTCCCCTGAGCTCACTCATTCAGTGCTTGAGGTTAGGATCCATGGGCCATATTTGGAAATTGGAGAAAGGGGCCAAATGAAAACTATGTTCCAGATTTGGCCCATCGGCCAAAGTTTCTCCATAATTATTGAAGAGCCAATAATTATTCTGGTCTAATGAATGTCCTGAGAGTGCAGTTCCAAGACTGCATGGGTTCAGACCCAGCTGGAACTTTCACAGTGATTGTACTTAACAGCAGTAGTTCTCAAACATTTACCTGAGTGACCCCATGTTCAGACTTAAATATGGCCCTGTGACCCCAGACACCAATAAAGCCCATGCAAAGTAGGACTGAAACTCCATCTCATTTTTTTCCTCGATGGAAATTGAGGGAAATGAGAATCGGGAAAAGCCCCAATCTCAACAATTTCTCATCAAGATATTTTTTCTCAATGTAAAAAACAAAAAACTAAAGAACTTTGCATACAAAAAATGGTCACTGGGGTCATTCTGTATATACACAGCCCTTTTCCAAAATGGTGGCAGAAAGGGAGAAGGTCTGCACATGCATAGCAGCCATTTGAGCATGCACAGAATGGCTACCCCTTATGGAAAAGGCTGCACGTCCGCAAAATGGCCTGGTGGCCACTTTGTACATGCGTAGGTTTTTGTTGCTGTTGTTTTTCCAGTGAGATTCTTGCAAGACTCTCGAACCATTAACGAGATCTCGACAAGATCTCAGTAATAGTTCTCCGTTCTCGTGAGATTCTCACGAGAATCAGATTGGTCCTCGTTTCAGTCCTAAGACAAAGCATACCAGATATCGCTGTGACTGCGATTCCATCTATGTACGGCATGATCCCACTTGGGGTCCCACAACCCACAGTTTGGGAACTTCTATTTTATGTCCTGTTCCCAAGCCTGAGGAAGCCTATGGTGTTATTCCTCAACAGATGGGATCCCCAAGCTCAAGAGACTGAAAAGTGGCTCAGAGCTATCTTTCCTTTGTGGATCCTACACTGAGCAGCACAGCACAGCCAAACCCAAGCAGCCAGCCCTCTCTGCTTTAAAGGACTGGTATTTGACACCAAGGTTGTATGAACTGCTTGTTGATCATATAGTGGGATGAAGTCCCATAATGAACCAGGTTTCACTGATGTTCATGCTTGAAGCTCAGTCTCCATGGAGTTCTCCTCAACTCTCTCTCTCTCTCTCTCTCTCTCTCTCTCTCTCTCTCTCTCTGCTTTCATAGTCTTGAATAATTATAGTCTGCCACTTGGAGCAATTACAGCACAGTTTAGCCGGCTCTCTCAAATAGTGCCTTTTCCCCTTTCAGTGTTGTCACAGAAAGCTACAAAAGAGTTTAATAACCCATAATGATACCTCGCGCCTCAGCGTCACTGGCAACCTCCCTAGGACTGGGGCAACAACAGGAAAAAATATAATTAAAATTCACATCTCTCCATTAACTTTGCCGCTTCCTGTTATTTCGAAAACACTGACTTTTGGCATTTATGCACTCAGGACTGCTGTATAAGAAGCAACACTTTATTCGCTTCATTTATACTCCCACTGTTACTCTTAATCTCCTCACACCCGCTTATAGGACAAACTACTTCTATCTCAGTAGACAATTTGGTCTTGACAGTTTGCACAATGCGTGAATCCATCTTCAATACCAGGGGGTTGAGAATGCTGGTGTGTAGATCTTATTTTGCTCGGAAACTGGGAAAAAAAGTCAAAATTGTCAAGAGGGTCTAAGGATTTGAGGTGCGTCAGGCTTAGGGGGAGTCCAACACAAGACAAGAGCACTTGCTTTTTATACTCAAATAACTTAAAATGGAAATAACTGAACCAAAAAAATCCACCAAAATAGGGGTGTGCAATTGTTTTCACTTTTTAAATTACTAAAACGAATGAAGCCCCATTCATTTTACTAATTCAAATACAAAAATGGATGAATAAGCAAATGATTATTGTTTGCTTTCATCTGTTTTTATTTTAAAAATAAAATATAAAAACTGTGCATGTGTGGAATTCCCCCGGTGGCCATTTTGAACATGCACAGTGATTTATTATGTTTACATTATTTAAAAAAAAAAAAATCGAAAAGAAACCACAGTGCACATGCAAAAAAGGCCACTGGGCCATTCTGCACATGCACGTCCCTTTCCTAAAATGGCACCAGAAGCATTGGCGCTATTTTGGAAAAGGGCTGCACATGCTCAAAATGGTCCAGTGGCCATTTTGAGCATGCACACTGATTTAAAAAAAATATTTTTAATACAAAAAAACCCAACCCCAAAACAATTGGGTCATTTATTTTAAAAAAAATAAAAAACAAAAAAAACAACAAAGGGTTTTTTTTGTAAATGAAAACAAAAACGGTAGAGATACCTTCTTCTACACACCCTTACAAAACCCCTTCAACTCTAAATAACAGAAACAGGTACCCAACAGAGAGTAAACTGATATTAATTATTGCCCCAACTGTCATTTTTGGTTTGAGTATGGAATATTTGACGCCCCCTCCCACCCCCCTTTCCAGGAAGTCATTTTAGGTTTAATTAACTCCATTCAGGTCTGGTTAAGAGATAATCCAACCTGCCTCAGCATAAGGGGCATGGCCTAGATGATCGTTTGATATACCTTCAGCCCTGAAAAAAAGTGGGGGAGAGAAATACATTTCCTGAGTTCCTTCAAATGAAGGAAAAGCTGAATCTAGCATTGCTCTGGCCCCTCTGTTGTCCAGGTAGACTACTCTAACACCCTTCAGTACTCCGAGGAATATTTTCTAGGCTATAGTATCCTTCGTTTGAAGTTGCGGCTTGAGAAATAGGAAGGTGTACCAAGGAAGTTAAAATAGGAAACATGATGGGGTCAGGTTGAGGGAGTGCAGGGGATGTGGGAGGGAGGGAATTCACCTGTGATCACTGTCACAATACAGCTGCTGACAGCTTTGTGAATGACTATCTAACAAGACTGGAGTAGCTCTCTTAGCTATATTCAATATCTGCTCCTGGAACCTCACCCTTCTGTCTATCTGTGCTCAGATGGCACACGCTGTTTGGGATCCCGCCATCGTGCTTTAAGTCGCTGGGCGATAGGGCCTTTGATGTAGCAGACCCCTCAGTGTGGAACTTGCTCCCTCCAGATATTCATCTCAGTTCCTACGCACCTTTAAAATGCACCGGAAACATTTTTTGTTCTCCCTTAGTTGTATTTTCCCTCCCCTTTCAATAGTTTTAAATGGATGGCAAGTTACGTGGGTTTTATTGTATTTTTAATGTTGTGAAGTGCTCCAAGTGCCATCCGGCAAAGGGGTGCTAAATAAATAAAAATTATACTATTAATTAATTATTATATACAGCTTGGAAAGGCAGCATGCTTCCGTGGTGGTTGGAGGCATTTTTTCTGCCACCCTCCCATTGCGAATCCATTTGCTGCCCACATTCTGAAAGACCAAATTACACTTAAGTGCTTCTACATTGATCACGGAAGAGATCGTTGTTTTGGATCTTGCCTTGGTGCAGTCAAACCATCAATTCGGCTGCTCTGAATTCTCACTGACTCGCTGTCCACTTTGAGGAGCTTGTTAACATTAATTGCTGTAGCCTTTCTCCCACTGATGTGGAAAAACAAGAGAGGGTTTTCTTTGTTTATTTCTTCCTTAGAAGTCAGAATTGGGTTCCCAGCCATGGGATTGTGCTGAATTTATCATCTGTGTGTGTGTTTCCATGGGGGTAAAAGTTAATCCCAATATCATCCTGAGTGTCAGTGACAAAGGTCCCAATAGGTCTTTAACCCAGGTCTGCAGGAGTGTTGGGCTGAATCTGTAACCTCACTATAAGAGCCCCATGCTTATCAAGTACAGGAATGCAGCTTTACCTTGGTCAAATGGCTACCCGAGGCATGTCTTTGATTGGCTAAATGCAGCCTCCTTCCTGGTTGGCCCTTTCCTACTACTACAGAACTTCCTGGGTCAACACCAGATCTTTTGTCCAAGCAACCAGATGGTGATTATACTATTGTTTCTGCTGTTGTCACACCCTGCCTTGCCTGATTAGTATTACCTTGTTCCTGCCATATGTCCTTGCTTTCCCCTGCTACCTTGGTTCCTGTCCATGTCCAGTCCTGTCTCCACACCCTGTCCTTCTGTTTTCACCCATCCAGTTGGTGCTCCAGCACTGGGTGTTTTTTAAACAAGCACCTCCCCACCAATTACTCACCCATTATGCATGTTGCAGGGCTGCAGAGAACACCAATGCAGCCCTGCAACATGCATGTATGGTGGGTAATTGGTCAGGCTCTTGTCTAAAAACACCCTCTGACAATGACCACATTCTTCCTCCCCTGCACTCTCCATAGATGATGTGAATGGAGCCCCCAAATTATAATAATAATACTTTATTAAGGGATCTAGCTTTCGCCATGTCCCAGTACAATGAAGAGAAAGAATAAATAAAATAATGCATACAAGAATCCCTCAACAAGGGGGGCAATGCATACAGAACAATCATATGACATGCTGAACTGAAATACTGGCCACAGATGCTCGATCTAGGAGAAAAATAGATTAAGACAGAGTACCAAAGTGCCAAAGTAAGCTGTAAAGTCAGGCCAGGGAAGCTAAAATAACTCAAGAAATACGCTTGCAGAGCTCACAGGCCATCAGGGCTAAGCTGACTATAAGTTCGGGGGCTTTGGCCGTTGCAAAATATACCAGCAACTGAATGGGGGATGAGTGCGGCCTCGAGGCAAGTCCAGAGGTAAGGAACAGCTCCCTCACATACTGCGTAAGGGGGCAGACAAATAAAGTATGAAGCAGGTCCTCATCCTCAACGTCCCTCAAATTATAGTTTAGGATGCCTCCCCCATCCTTTAACCCAGCCCTGGGCACCATACACAGACATTTCTCATTTTAATATCCATTCCTTTCCTTTCAGTGTTCCTCCCAGCTCTGACTGCAGGTGCAAATGGAAAACAGCCATGTCTAAAGGGGTCATGGACTTGCTTTTGTCAGTGATTGCTGAGTGCTCTTCCTCATGAGTAACATGCAATTTCTGTGAAACGTATACACTTAATTCCCCACAAACCCAGCCATTTGGGCAGCCAGAGAAACAATAGGAGCAGAGGACAGAAAATGCAGCTTGCTAGTACTACTGAGTACACAGAAAATAACCCCATTCTTACTCACTGAGCTAGGTCCCTCCTGGGCAACAGAGAGAGAGAAAATGGCCCATCTGCCAGAGGGAAAAAAGATCTGATGTAACTTTAAGATCAAGGGGTCTAGACCTATGAAAATGTCACCATACTGACTTCATCCAGATTCAAACATGGGTTATATATAGCAAGAACATTATATACGCATGCCACTATGACTGCAGGAAAATAGCAATTGTTTAAGAAATCTGCAGAGTTTAGATTGTGTTTCAGGCATCCCTGTCTTTTACTGAACCAAGTGATAGAATAAAACTTACACACACCAGCAAAAGTAAATGGTGCACATTTAAATGGAATCTTAAATACCTTAAGGAGGTACCCTGCATACATGCACCATGAACCTGAGACTCAAGTCCTTTTTACATGGAAAGCTATGGGGGGGCAGGAATAAGTGTGCTGCCATGGGGGGGTGTCCTTTCCCACGGATACACACCTATCTCCACCCACCTCCACCCACAGAGTCTCCTCTGCTTTGTCAGATGGCTCCGTGGGTGGTGATGGGTGGAGGTGGATGTTACACGGCAGCGCTCACGCACCTCCAGCAACCGTCCATGGTGTTTGCATGGGTGAACACCGCTTGAACACCCATCCCCCACCCCCACACCCTCCCGCACACCCAGCTGGAGTTCTAGGATACTCTCACTTTAGCCCCCACCCCATGCCAATGTAAAATTCAGAATATGGCTATGCCTGGAGCCAAGCTTAGCTCCCATCTTTCATGCTTCTTTCTGGAAATCTGATCCAAGCCCATAAAGCTAAAATAGAGAAAAAGCGTAGGCCCTTTTTTCTACTGTTTAAAGCAATTTTTCACTGAAGTCAAAGTCTTTCACCCATGGAATTGGAGGTCAATGGAAAAGCCCACCTTGACTTTATGGGTGGAGGATTAACCTGTGAGTGTAACTCAGTGGGCGTATGCCATAGGATTTACCTGGAATATAGTGCAGGGATGAATCAGGCCCTTGTTAGGTTATTGCAGTGTGAGGAGTATCAGTAGGAATGAGGCAAGATTGCGTGCATCCCACACACCCAATTCTCAGGATGAGTGGCCATATAGCTGTCTCTTCCCCTGCCCCCACTAGTTGGGTTCCTCCTGCACCCATTAACAATAGTAACTTCCACTCTGCGTGTGTTTGTGAGACAGACTAAAAGAGATGGAGAATGACCAAATGTGTTACGGTGGTGTAACAGAGTGGATGCTTAGAGCCAAGCAGCATCCAAACAAAGCTAAGCTAGAAGCTGTAAGCAAGCTGCTAGCTAGCTGTTGCATCCCTAAATGAAAGCAGCTGAGCCATTGCTAGCTACAGAGCCAGTTAAGCTGCTAGCCACACAGACAGATGTAGAGGGCTGAGGAGAGGTGTGTACTTGCTCTAGGCATTCCTAGGAAGGGGAAGAGCATATAAACAAGCAGTTTGGCACTTGACCAGGGAAACCATAGTAGAAGGTTGTCTGCAGGAAAGCCTTTGAGTCCAGCAGCAAGGCTGAGGCCTTCTAGTCTGTAGGTTGATTTGCTGGCTGCCAAGCCAAAATAAGCATAGGCCTAGAGGGAGAACTCCTCTAAAAACTTTGTAAAGAGCTTCTGACAGGGGGTTAGACCAGGAGGGCTGAGGGCTATCTAGAGCCACAGAGGCCCTGGTTGTGAATACCCAGAAGAGACTAAGTTTGTTTGTGGTATTCTGTGTTTGAGAACCCGTTTTGGGGAGAAGCCCACTACTACCCTGAGTTTGGACTGTGTTTGGGAAAAGCCCACTTCCTGGAGTTTGGATGGGTGGGCTGTGAGGGGTGCTGGGAGGTCTGGATAAATTCACTCTTTTCTTCTCATTGTTGGGCTGACAGCCCTATCAAAATCTCTTAGTTATTCTGCCTTTAGGCATTACTGATGTTAATACCCTTATGAGGGGTGATTATGGGTGATTTCAAACCTTACGGGCGGGCGGTTCACCACAGTGGATCCCCAGTGGGGATGAACAAAACAACCACTCCCCGGGGCGAATAAAAGCCCCAAACAGACGTGACGGGACCAGGACCACAACCGGGAATCGGGCTGACAGATCATGGATCGGGGCAGCGCAACAGACGTGACGCTGATCCCCAGCCGTGGTCAAAAACCCCAGAAGACACCGGGCAGGGGTGGGACACAGAAATGGCCACCTGAGGGCAAACGAAGCCAAAAGGCACACAAGGGAACGCCCACACAAGGTAAACAGGAAGGGAGGGGGAAGAGGGAGAAGAGGCTGACAGGTACCACACACAGCACGCACATAGACAGTGGACCCACAGTGGAACACACCACACAACCACACGCCCGGGCACACAGCAACCCCCACCCCCACAGCAGCACAGTCCACATAGATGCCCCCACAGCAACACAGGCAGTCTCGGAAAGGGGGGGCCAGGACCCCAGGTCCAAGTCACGATGGGGGCCGACAATGCACAGCGAGCCGGGCGGAGATGGTCCAGGAGGAAAACGGTGGCCCAACGGTCACAGAGGGGCAGATGGAGGGCAGCCAGGACAGGCGGAGCAGTGCTGCAGGTCCAACAACACGCCCCCCCAGTGGAAGCACCGTGGCCCAGTCCGGGGGTGCCCTCACCCCCAGGTCACACAAGCACCCAAGAGGGGTGGGGGTGGGAGCGTGCAGCAGGTGGCAGCGCCGGCGGGTGCGGACAGGTAGCTGCACACGGGCGGGTCGGAGAGGCCACGCAGGGCACCGCACCCAGGCACTAGGGAGGGCAACCGCTGAGGGGGGCCAAGGGGTGCAGGCGTGGGGGGGCAGGAGGGGGCCCAGAGCCACATGCAGGGGCAGCAGCACCCAGCGAAGCAGCCTGGCACACACCGCGGCAGAGACATCAGGGCGGGAGCAGGCAGCGGGGACCAGTCCCCCCCGGACCGGGGCGGGAGCCCACACGGGGGCAGGACACTGGGGGGGCCAGGAGGAACACAAGGAGTCACAGGCTGCTGTGGGGGGCCACTGCAAGCCCCGGCGGTACCCCAGCCAGAGCAAGCCCCGGCGGTACCCCAGCATGGACATGTGGTGCATGATCAGGTAGTATGCCTCAAAGGGATCATGCATGGAGAGACCCAGCTGGATGTCTATACGGGACCACACCCCCAACAGGGCCGACATCTCCACCGCGGAAGACTCCAGCACACAGCAGGCAGCAGAAGGAGGCCAAGGAAGATGTCCCAGCTCCAGCAGTGGGTGGTACACCACCCCACAGGTGCGCTGGTACCCACATGCCCCGTGAACACAGGCAAAGTAGGACACGGCCAAGGCAGGGCTACCCTCAGCAAGGCACACCATGTAGGCGCTCAGCCCGCACACAACCAACGCGGAAATGGTCTCAGCCCCGCTCCAGGGCACATGCGAACACCGCTTGTCCGGGATGCGCCCCTCAGGGAAGCGAACCAGCCCCAGGGTCTCCGAATGCAGCTGGCAATCACGAGTGCTCGCCTCATAGCTGAAGTAGCGAAGTCCAGAGCTTAAGCTCTCAAAGGCACCCGCACGGCTTCCCGGGGTGCCCAGCAGCAGCTGCACGGCTGGGGTATGCCACAGGTCACAAAGAGACATGGTCTCGTGGAAGGTCCAGATATGGGGGGCCCCATGGGGCCCAGGGAGAGGGAGCCCCATGGATGGGCAACCAGTCATGGTCTGGCACGACAGGGAGAATAACACAGAGGCCTGGGGGGCACACACACCCTCCAGGGCTGGGAGGGCCGCAGAGGGGTCCCAAGGCCAGGGAATGCAGCCATGGACCACAACATTGTAGCACAACAGAGCGAGGCGTGGAGTGCGGACCCGACACAGCTGCAGAACACAATAGCGATCACACTGTCCGGCTAATCGCACCTCCAAGGCCATACTGTAGCAAACAGTGGGGGGAGGGGGGAGGGGTGGCGGTGGAGATGGCTGATGGAATGCAGCTGTCCAGGGAGGGTGCAATTCCGCGTGCCCATGCAAGGGCGAGGCCAGGTGCCCTGCCTGCTGGTGCCAAGCAATTGCACACACGCATACCCCGGCCCTCCCCTTGGGGGGGGCACGGCTGCCTAGGGGCCCACCCCCCTGGACAGCCCTGCCATCAGAGGCCCTGTATAACTGCTCCCATCCTCCCCTTGGGCCCCACCACCATGGAGCAGGACAGGGCAGCTGCCTATTGGGTGTACCTCGCGCTCGCAGCCGAGTGGTTCCATGATCACACAGAGCAGCTGCGCCTCCTGACCGCTGAGGTGCAACTGGCCGTCCGGTTGTGGGTTGCCCTGGCCCGGATAGCTGCAAGGGGCCTCCGGGCCCACCATGGGTGCAGGAGAGCCCGTGCACAGCTCAGGGCACAGAGAATCTCCGGGGTGGATTGGCAGGCTGCGAGCTGGAGCCGGACCCGGCCCGCACTGCTCCGTTGGACTGCCCGGCGCCTCCTCTGGGAAAGGGAGACCATGCGCCAGGCAGCCCTGCTCGCTATGCCCATAGCCAGATACCTATGGGTCGCAGAGCACCCACAGACGTGGTGGGCTAGGGCGTTGGCCCACTGGGAAGAGCCAGAATGGAGGGCCCACTTTAGGATGAGCAAGAGCACCCTGCTCCACCTAGCGGAGCTCCTCACACCCTAGCTGGAGTAGCAGCACACCTCCATGCGGGACCCCATCCCCATGGTCCAGTGGGTGGCAATAGTGGTCGGGCCCTCACTACGCCCGACTCCTGCTGGTCAGTGTCCCAGCACTTCGGGGTGGGGCTCAGCACTGTCGCCTGTATCCTCTGGGATGTGTGCGAGGCAGTGGAGGGCGTGCTCCTGGACAGAACGATCCAGCTAGTGGACCAGGGGGCCATGATGGCGGGGTTCACAGCCGGAGGCTTCCCCAACTGCATGGGAGCCATGGACGGCACCCACATAGACATACTCCACCCAGGCACCGGGGAGGCCCTGGAGTATGTGAACAGGCACGGTTACTACTCCCTGCAACTGCAGGGGGTGGTGGATCACCGGGGCTGGTTCATAGACATCTACACGGGCAATTCTGGCTGCAGTCACGACGCCAGGATCATGACCATCTCCCCCTTCTATGCCCGGATGTTCTGGGGGGACTTCGCGGACATGGGCATGAGCTGGATCGAGGGGGTTCTGATGCCCCCCTCTATTCTGGGGGACCCTGCCTACCCCCTCACCCGCTGGTTGATGAAGGTTTACCCTGTACCGAAGACCCCTGTGGAGGTGCTATACAATACCCGCCTGTGTTCCAGCCGGACCGTGGTGGAGCGTGCCTTCGGGGCCTTCAAGCAGCGCTGGAGGAGTGTAGCTGG
>QEPC01003194.1:4414610-4436281 GCA_003113815.1 Sphenodon punctatus
GGGCGGCGAGGGGAGGGGGTACCTCAGCCCGTACCCTGCCCTGGACCACTGCGCTGCCCACGAGCCATGGGGCGACTATGGACCCCTTCATATGGAGGATGCGGTCCAGGGCATCATAGAAGGGGGCGGTCCGGGCCCCGTGTCCGGACCGCCTATTGTTGTCCCCGATGGCCTTGTACCCCCTCATCAGCTCCTTGGCCTTTGAGTGGCACTGTGCCGCTGTGCGCTGGTGCCCCACCGCCTCCATATCCCGCACTATGTCCTGGTAGACATGCTCATTGCGCTGGTTGAGGGCGATCTCCAGCTGGTACTCCAGGGTCCCCCATATCCTGATGAAGTCCCTGGTCTCCTGGAGGCCCCACTGGCCCCCTCGGTGGTATGCCTTCCTCCACCGTCCCCACAGCGGGTCATCATTCTCCTCATCCTCCTCCGCCGGCTCCGCCTCCGCCCGAGCAGGGCCGGTGTCCTCCGGGGGCTCATCCGCCCGGGCTGTTTTCCATGTCTGTGGGGACAGTAGGTGGGGAGTGTTGGGTTGGGTGCTGGTGGGGCCCCCTTGCAGGGCGCCCCTGCCCCCTGCCTCCCTCCCAGTCGCTCGGGCAGCCCCGGCCCCCCCCTGGGAGCCCCTGTGTCCCCTGTTCCCCTCCCCTTCATTCCCCTTACCTGTTTCCTGGGTGCCTCCTCTGGGCCCGGTCCGGCTTCTGTCCCCGGGGCGGCGCGTCCCGCCTGCTGCTGCGGGTGTTGACCCTGCCCCGCCTCCATGGGCAGGTCGCCCCCCATCTCCCCCTCCTCTGCCTGTGCTCCCTCCACCTCCACCGCTGCCCCTGCCTCCTCTGCCTCCTCTGCCTCCTCCTCCTCCACCGTCGCTCTCTTGCCAGACGCTCTCCTCCACCTCCCTCCTCGCTCCATCCCGCCACACTTGCCTGCTGCAGTTTTCCCTTTAAATCTCCCTCCAGTGATTGTGTTGTTGCTGGTTGCCTGGCAGCGACGCTGCATGCATTGTCCACGGCTGGGGCTCGTTTCCTTTGTTTCCACCCAGGGATTGGCGTCCAGATGTTACTTTTTGTTGTTTCCCGGTGGGGATCTCTTTGACCACGGTTCCTGGGATTTTGCACTGGGGAGCCCGGGAAGCATGGTTGACATTGACCCCATGTGGGTATTGAGCGTGATGAACATCTGGCGCGCGCCTAACAGATGTTCAGGACTCTTTGGCCCCGCTGCGGGATTGAGCGTGGTTCACTGTGGTTGAGCGTGATCTCGTAACGTCTGAAATCACCCCAAGTTCCCTGAAAGGGCTAAAAAGGATTAATTTGATGTGGTCAGGACTGAGCTGCCTGATCCCCTGAGTGGCTTCACCTGAGTTGAAGAGCCATCTTGTCCACAGATGGCCACCAGAGAAAATGAGAGAATATAATCTAGTGATCACCAGGGGGAGGGAGAAATGGAAAGAGAGTTCTTGTGGAGGTCTAAGGATACCAGGTGTCCTTTAATTTAAAGGACCATCCCTTCAGTATCCAATGCATCATAGAAAATAATGGCTGTCCCTTATTCCGAGCCTTGCAGTTCTGTTAAGGATAAGTCCCCTTCGCTGCCACCATGGCGGCGACGGGGGATTTGTTGTGCCCCAGAATGGGGCACAGGATCGCCACAGCGGGGAGACGTTCAGTAACGTGTCCTCGCCTCTGAGAGAGGGTTGCCACGGCAACCGGATCGCGCGCAGGCGCAAGGGCGCCAGATGCGCAAATCAGTGAAGGATCCTCCCCTTTAGGAAGGGCGTTCCCCTCCAGAAGTTGCTGCCCGGCATTCGGCGGCTGAAGAGGATCTGAGCAGCCCCACCCACCTCACCTCTAGTACTGTGGTTCAGACTGGTTGCCATTAGGGGCCAAGGAGGAATTTTGGATGGCAGCCTAATTATAAAGGACCGCTTGTTTCACCTCCTTACAGTACGGAGTAAACCTAAATAGGAACAAAAATTTCGGCTAATTTCATTAATTTTACTTTAATTTTGTTTTGTTATTGGCCATAACTACGATACAATTGAATTACCTAATTATACGTTAAATAGGGTAATTGGTGCATTAATGTGAAAATGTTAATTTGAAGAAGTTATCCAAGTTCAGAATGTTGAAGGGTAATGAACTGTCACACTCTGCAGGGATCCAGTATGCTATAGCAGACTAAATAGGATAGGAATAGCATAGGAATAGTCATCTCCTTAAGAGATGGGGGCGTGACAACCAGAGTGATGCGGGCACAGCACACACTGGGGTCATGACCCTGGGAGGCGTGTCAAGTGGAGTCAGAAAGGACATTCGCTGTCCGCTGGCCTGCGAGCACCAACCTCCTTACTTGCACCCAAAGTTGGGCATATCCCCTTTTTCGGCCAGAGCCAGGGTGCTGTCGAAAAGGGGAGGTTGACAGTTAACGATTCTGATGCTGGAAGGCACATCCACGTCTGCATCAAAGTTAATAAGTTTGTTAGCGTAGCATACTGGATCCAAAATTGCATGTGCAATTACCCACCGGCCTCTTTGAATGTTTAATGAATAAATGAGTGCGGCCATTTTGAAACCAACGTAGGTCTCTGTGTCTCATTGGGGTGCGTGGACAATGGACTCCCTTTACTTCAGAGCCCCAAAGCTCCATAGAACACAATGAACATAGTTTATTTCAGAACTCCACAGCTCCATAGTGCTTGCTTGCCTTTGAGGCTCTGAATGAAGTGATGTCCCTAAGGTTGTGATCTAACATTTAGGAACCTTGTTTAGAAGTAACAATAGACAAGTAGAATGAGTGTTTGTTTTGTTTTGTGGTATTGTTTATCTGCTTACTGTAATTAAATCTTGTTCTGTTTAAAAGAAAATTGAACAGGGCTTTATAATTACATGGGATGTCTTTTCCTGCAGAAGTCCTCTGTATAAGGGATCTCTCACTATTAGGAAAGCAAAGGCTTGTGATCTGGTGAAAATTGGGAGATTCTGAGAAAGGGAAGCTGGTTTGAGGATGCACGATGTCACTGAGAGGACTGAATAGCTAAAATGTGTCTGGAGACCTACATTCCCGGGAGCTTGGCTTAAAGAATAAGTAAGCGGTGGCAGCATATAAACCAGATTGGGGTCTAATGAGCTAGGAACTGAACGATAAAATAGAGCCCTCATGAGATTAGGTTCAATTAAAAATAATGTTGGCAGAATTACATATAAGTAAGATAAATGAGGATCAGGCACAAGATCTCTCCTTTTCCCAAAGCAGACTGTGCCTTAACAAGAGTGAGCTTGAACAATGCTCTCACAAATGCTACCCAGTTCAGTCAAATTAAAGTTAAAGACTTGTGGGAGAAGTGTGTCCTTGTGTGATGACAACTGCAGTGGAAATTTGTTTTCAGAACATATCTTCTGTGGTGGTTCTAGAAAGTCTTCGTAGTTCATATGGGTCAGAGGCACCTTTTGTGATCCGTTAGTCTCACCCCCTTAACAACGGTGCTAGTTCTTCATTTACATCGGAGTTGCTGGGTAATTCACTGGGATGATTCTATCTGCCTAATCCACAGCAGCAGTGTTACAGTACTCCGCTACCAACCAGGAACCATCTCCAAAATTGCATCACAAGAAGAAATCTGCCATATGGCTTTCTTGCTTGTATATCTGCTGTTCTTAGGTGGTAAAAGCCATAGGAAGAAGTTGAGTAGCTATTCAAAATCTTATATCTCCATATCTAGCTGAGAGCTGCCCATAGGATGATCATCCTCTGTCTATAGAGGGAGCAGACAGCCAGGGGTGTAGCTATAATAGGTGCAGCTGCACTGGTGCCCACAAGGGGAGAGGGGGTCCATGCATGTAGAGTGTCTAGGCACACTGGAGGGGGCCCCATTCCATTTTCTGTACCAGGGTCCATTCCCACCTAGCTACGCCCCGGCAAAGAGCCATGGGGATTTGGGGGACGCTCCTACCTCCAATAAAAGTTAACAGAAACATTCCTGACATTCTAAATCCAGGAACAGGCCAATCTGTCATTAGAGGAGGAACAGCAGTGGAAAATGCATCACTCCATTACGATGACTCATTGTGCCCTTCTCCAAAACAACTGAAGCTAGTCACTGTTGAAGACAGGATTCTGGGCTAGATGGACTATTGGTATGACCCAGTAGGGCAGTCCTTATGCTCTGTTGTCAGGGAAAGAGTGTGTCAGGGTGAGTCTTGACAGGATTAGCTCCTAGGCTAGCTAGCCCCCAGCCACTAACCGAGATATGGCTAAAGGCCCAGTTAAACCCAACTGGGGCTATACAAAACTCAGGAAACCACTGAGGAAGAGGAGCAGAGGGGCATGTTGGGGTAAGCAGGTAAAATTTAGGAGGACTGGAGGGTGCCAGAAGCTGCCACAAAGGAGAAAGCGAGTACCCCTCCAGTGGTGGAAAGAAGTGATCCTAAGAAGAGGTTGTATATTGTATTGGGGTATGTAGTTCAGGGACCCTGACTGAATACATAAGTAAAGGACCACCGTGCTGAAGCTGGTGTCGGGAACCTTTGAATCAGCAACTGGCAGAGTAATGAGGCTGGTCCTGTAGGGATCCACTCACTCCAAAGGCCAAACCTGTTACAGGGAAAATAGGGATTTCGGAAGGGGAAATTGTGTTTAAAAATATGACTTTACTGGAACTTTGTTTTTAGAACTGTTATGTTGAGGGAAATAGAGATCGACTCCAATTCTCTTGATCGATGCCAATTCTCCTTCCCTTGGAGTTAACAAGCAATCTCTCTCATCCACTTTCTCCTTTTCCTCTCTCTTCCCCCCCCCCTTTTCTTTGGGGTCCCTTTGTCCCTGACTTTCTTTTCTTCTCCTGCCCTCTGTCTGCCCTACTTCCATCTCTGTCCGTCACGCACGCAAACAACCACAGAAGCCTTGTGGTAGCCTGAGGGGGATTGCCTTGTACCTTGAGTGGGATCACGTCCAACTCATCCTATCTGCGGCTGGGAGGGGGCCATGTGTTTTGTTCCCCCTGCTATCTCCCGCTCTGGATGTGCAGGTGGGGGCAACAAAGGTCAAGGGGGGTCCTTGCAAGTGACTTATGATAATTGCAGGCTCGCAACTGCTCAGCAAATCTAAATTCCTTGCTGACATTTCCAGGCTCAGGCTCCCACTGACTCAGCTGCCGGCTTGTGATATTTAAACAAGGATTATTTCCTTTTTGATTCTGTTCTTTTTGATAATGGGATGGTAGGTTACTTTAACACTTTCCTGTGATCTTTCATAGATGGATATCCTATGGAAAGAAAGCTTATCCAATAATTTTGTGTGTGTGTGTGTGTGTGTGTGTGTGTGTGTGTGCCCTTAATAACACTGGAGCCAATAGGCCGACTTCAGCTGAATATGCTGGGGGAGTGGGGGAGCGCAGAAAAGCCAAACATAAGTAGGGACTCAACATTTCATAACAATAGACCCACCTAGAAGGGAGATATGTCCCCTTCTGTACCTAAAAGCCCCATTAGCTTCCATTGAGCATCGTCCCACTTAGGACTCTGTGTGTGTGTGTGTGTGTGTGAGGGCTAGAGTGGCCACTGTTGGCCATATGAAGATTTTGATGTGTGGCTCTTCAGATTGGGAATTTTGCTCACCCCAGGTTTAACATGTAATCACTGCCACCAATTTCCCAGTGTGCAGCCGCTACATTGCACTTATTCACTTCCCACTCACAGTAAGTACTACTGACGTGATCTTGAGCCCAGCATGGGGGGGAAGCAGTGTTGTGAATGGGACATCTAAACAGGACCACCTCACAGCCGCTGTGCTCCCCAGGAGCAGTGAGGAACAGCAGCAGGAACACCAGCGGATCCCCACCATCACTTCAGTTGCTACCACCATTTCTCTTTCTTAGAAGCAGGATAAGAGGGGAGGCAGATTTGGGACCAGGACCTGCCACCCTATGCCACATCTCCTGCTTCCACTGTGGAGGTGTCCCACCTGACTTGCGGGCAGCACCCTGGCCCGAGGGGAACAGTGGCAGCAGGTGTAATAGCAGGGGACCCACCGCTCCCCAGGACTTGTAAGCCCTCCCCTAACCCTCAATAACAGCTCCCCCTGAGCTGCAAGGTGTAAACATGGTCACACAATCTGCTCTGTCTTCCAGATTGCCTCTTTTGGCAATCCTGACCATATAACTGGTGTAATGGCTATTCCCACCCAGAGCCTGGAAAGGAAAGGTGTAGGGGAGACTCAGGAAGGGAAAGGGCGGGAAGAATTTACTGAAAGAGCACAGACACACACAACCATGGGGAGGATTCTGGGCACCCAGCCAGCCCTTTTAAGACTACCCAGGTTGCCACTTGGACTCATACCCATATGGAGTTAGCAGATCCTTAGCTGGGGCAAACTGACATAGCTCCATTAAGTATTATTTCAACACATTTATATCCCGCCCCTCCTGCAACGCAGCCCGGGGCGGCTTACAACATAAAACAATTAAAACAATAAAATCCATTAAAATTCAATAAAACAATCAAATATTCCATATAAATATTAACAGGGCTTAGACAAAAAAAAACAAACAAACAAAAAAAAAGTATGTTGATTTATCTCAGTTGAAGATTTGGCTCATTGAATCTGGGGTAAACTCCTTTGTTGTCACTGCTTTTAAGAGCAGGGTTAAACTCAAGGAATGGTTTTCCTTAAGAAAAACAAAGTGGAAAGCTGTGGATAGTTTTAAATCCTTGAGAGAGCGAGAAGTGGGTTGGGATTAGATGAGATACCTGGGCTAACAAGAGCTTTAACAGGTTTTTATATTTTTAAGTTGCTCTAAAAACCTGGCAAATGTCACTTTCCCTCAGATCCCAAACATCACTAAAAACCTAATAAAAGCTTTTCTGACTGAATGAAAGTAGGGGGTGGGGGGCAAGCTGTTAAAGGGGCTGGGGAGGGTTAGACTGTCTTTAAAACACCAAGTCCTGAGACATTTCACAATCTACATGGCACCCTCTATTTAACCAGGGTTGCTCATTTGAATTTCTTTTACGGTTTTCAGGTAAGATTGCCACAGAGAAAGGGACCAAATGCCCAACCATCACAGAAATTCATAAAGCTTTTAGCAGGGGTGTGACGGGGGTTTGTGAAAATAACATACATAGAACACATGTAACATGCATGTTCCTGGTATGAGTACGTTATATTCAGATATCATGGACATGTCTGAGGTCAATCAACTCATAATTAAGAGATAAATATAATCAGGATGAAAGTTTATATGTAAGAACTATGTAGCTAAAATAACTTTAAGAAATATATTGTGAGTCCAAAACCAACAGGGTTGTACGGGACAGAGAAACAAAACAATAGTCATAAAGGTTCCATTTACATTTCTGAGATGTGACCTACGGGCGAGATGAGCACAGAAACTCGTATCAGATAAATGGGATGGGAGAGAAGGTGACAAAGTTGTGTCTACTCCTGGATTGGAATGGCTACCAGGTTAAGTTCTGGGAGCTTGATTCTGCCCTTCCAGGAGGGAGAAGCCCAAAGCCCAATGGAGCAACGGTTAGGCTTGCACAGAGGGGAAGGATCAATTCAGCCCCCTGGCCTAGTCAAGCCCCACCCTCTGTGAAAGAGTACATGGCATAAGCAACGATGGAGAACCTGCCACTGAATGGAATAATATACATGGATGGGGGAACACTGCTAATAAGCCAGCCCTCCCTTTCTCTGGAACAGAGTATAGGTGATGGTGATAAAGGCGTTGTGGTTGGTTGTTTCTCCTAATCCTTAACAACTCACACCCCTGCCCCCTTTTGGCTCCTTTAAAAATCACAACCTAAGGACCTTCCCCAAGACCTCTGGGGTCCTTGTTATTCAGTGTGGTTTAATCTCTCCATCTTTAACACCAATATGAACAGCAGACCTTTCACTGGCAATTTAGCTGGATGCACCAAGATGGCCAATCCCTCAGACAAGCTGAGAGTAGGACCCAACATGGCTCTGTCTTGCTGTAGATTTCAGAGCAGTGGTGGAGGATTCCAAAATTAACACCTTTTTTAAAATGAACGGCAGGGGAGTTGAATAGGCAGCTGGATATCCCACTTCTCTCATCCGTTTCTTCCCCCTCCTCGCCTGACTCTGCTGACTCTGCCTTCAGTGCTTCTCTATCCTCTACCCTAGACTCCCTCGCTCCCCCCTCCTCCCACCCTACCCGCTCCTTCATCCCCCCGACCCTGGCTCACACCCTCCATCCACCACCTCCACTCCTGCATTCGAGCTGCTGAGTGCCTCTGGCGGAAATCTCACAGTCATGCTGACTTTCTTCACTTTAAGTTCTCCCAGCTCTGCCATCTCCCTCGCTAAACAGCACTACTTTGGCACCCACAGTGAATCCTGTCCTCATGACCCCCGTTGCCTCCTCTCAGCCTTCAATTCCCTTCTCAAGCCCCCCGTCCTACACCCCCTCTTCCCTCGCTGCTCAGGATCTTGCCTCATTTTTCACTAACAAGATAGATAAACTCCGCCTTGATATTGCTTCCCCCTCCTCTCCATCCCCTCTTTGCTTCCCTCCTTCTCCTCCCCCCCTCCTGTCTTCCTCCCCCCTAGCCTCCCTTGACGAAATCACCTCTCTGCTCTTCACTTCCAACCATTCCACTTGCCCCCTTGATCCTATCCCTTCTTGCCTCCCAACCTCTATTGCACCCACTATCTTCCCATCCCGCCTGAACATAATCAATCTCTCCCTCTCTACTGACTCCTTTCCCTCTGCCTTCAACATGCCACTGTTTCTCCTATCCTCAAGAAGCCTACCCTTGATCCTTCTGATCTCTCTAATTACCATCCCATCTCTCTCCTCCCTTTTTGTCTCTACGCTCCTGGAACAGGCTTGTGTACACCCGTTGCCTTGACTCCCTCTCCGCCAATTCCTCCCTTGACCCTCTCCAATCTGGCTTCCGCCCCCTCCACTCTACTGAGACTGCTCTTGCTAAAATAATTAACGAACTTCTCTTAGCAAAATCCAATTGCCTCTACTCCATCCTTGTTCTCCTCAACCTCTCTGCTGCTTTTGACACGGACAATCACTCTCTCTTACTTGACTCCCTCCAATCCCTTGGTTTCCATGGCTAAGTCCTCAACTGGTTCTCTCCCTACCTCTCTGACCGATCCTTCAATGTCTCTTTTGCTGGTGCCTCCTCCACTTCTCTTCCCCTCTTGGTTGAAGTTCCCTCCTTGGTCCTCTTCTCTTCTATCTATACACTCTGTCCCTAGGCAAACTCATTGAAACTCATGGCTTCTAGTACCATCTGTATGCTGATGATACCCAATTCTATCTCTCCACACACACCCTCTCTATCCCTCTATCCAGTCTCGCCTCACTAACTGCCTCTCTGACATTTCTGCCTGGATGTCTCGTCAGCTCAAACTTAACATGGCTAAAACCGAACTCCTCATCTTTCCCCCCCACACCCCAAATCCTTCCCCTCTCTCTTCCTTCTCTGGCTTCATTGATGGGGTCAACATCCAGCCTGTCTCTCAGGCATGTAGCTTAGGGTTCATCTTTGACTCCAACTTCTCCTTTAAACCTCAGATCGACTCTGTTGCCAAATCCTGTCGCTTCTCTCTGCACAACATTGCTAAGATCCGTCCTTACCTCACTGTTTCCTCTGCTAAAATCCTTGTCCATGCCCTTGTCAACTCTTGCCTCGACTATTGCAGCCTCCTTCTCACACTGGCCTCCCTTGCTCCTCTCATTTCTGTTCATAACTCTGCTGCCAAGGTCATCCACCTTGCCCGCCGCTTTGACCATGTACAGCCCCTCCTCTCCTCTCTTCACTGGCTCCCTTTTCCTGCACGCATTCTGCACAAACTCCTGGTTTTTAACTGCAAGGCTCTTCATGGTCTTGCTCCCCTCTGTCTCTCAGCACTCATTTCCCACTACACTCCTGTTCAGGAGCTCCGCTCCTCCTCTGCCACTACCCTCACCTGCTCATGGCTCCCCTGTTCCTCAAAACACATTCACCCCTTTCCCCTGGCAGCTCCCCATACCTGGAACTCCCCCCCTCCCCTGAACATATTTGCTTGGTTTCCTTCCTCCAAATCTTCAAATCCCTCCTCAAAACCCACCTCTTCCATCAAGCTTTCCCTGGCTTCTTGTTCCCCTCACTCCCTTGCTGACTTATCCTGAATCATCGCATCTTGTGTAACATTAAATGAGTAACTACACCTTTGTAACTAAGCCAAGCAAGTGCACATGAGACCTCAAGAGTTCATGTATGTATCCTTGTCTCTTCCTCTTCCCTCCCCCGCCCTTTGTCTCTCCCCTCCCCCCGTCTCTGTTAGATTGTAAGCCCACTGGGGCAGGGACGTGTCTCTTTCTTACAATTGTAAAGTGCCAGCTACATTGCTGGTGCTATATAAATGCTTAATAATAATAATAATAATTAATTAATTAATTAATATCTGCATCTGAATCGTTTGGGTCATTTGGTCACCAGGTTCATCCAATTAATTTGGTTTGTTTACAGTTCTGTTATTTAGTGTATTGCTCATTCACAATAATGCAAGATATTGCAAACCGAACAAACTGAAAGAGATGAACTGAACCGACCCAGACAAATAAAACCGAATGAACCAATGCCAGTGGAGTAGAGCAAATATCCAGTCAGGCAGATTCCATGAACAAGATATTTGCATTTGATATTCATTTCACCTCTAGCAGTGCACAGAGGTGACCACTGCAGGCTGGTCCAATTGAGGTACCACCGTCCTTTTGGAGAGCTTTTCGGTCAGTGTTCCATAATGCAAGATGGATCAATAACCTGTCATTGCAGCAGGCTCTGAGCTGCCTCCTCCTCTGTGTAGCAAAGCATCTCTTCAAGCAGTCTTCCATTAGGAAGCAAATGGGAGCCATTTATTTCTGAAATTGGCTGAGAAATAGCCTCACAGGGCTGGGGGCCCTGCGGCCAGGGGAACCTGACAAGAGCTTGGTGTAATTGTAGTGCCATCGACGCTATCAAGCTTGTGTGCCTGGTGCTTGTTTTTTGCAAATTACCAAGTGAAATCCAATCATCCCCTTTTGGTTTGTTTCAAGGAAATGAAGCAATTAAGATGCAAGGAGGGTTTCTACAATCTTTGTAGTGAAGACGCAAGCTGAGATGGATTAAGTATGTGTAAAGCATGTAGCCATGCAGTGAGAGAGGGAGATGAACACAGGGGTTTGCGAAGGAGACCAAGATATGGACTGTCTCTGGGGAGGGACACTGTATGTTGGGCAAGTCAGGCACAAGACTGGGGATGCAATATTGGCATTAAAGATGAGGGTTGCACCCTAAGCACTCACTTAGAGAGGGCATTGGCCCAAACCCACATTCAGAGTGTTGTGTAAAACTCTTACCACTTCTCTGTCCCTTCTCTGTTCCTGAGATTTTCTGGTCAGGGGATAAGTCTTTCCACTAGCTTGGACAGCGAATGTATAAGTCTGTGCCCAGTTCAAACCCAGAACTGGGCAGAAATTCTGAACTTGCTGCTCCCAGGGAGCGGTTTGCAGCACCACATCAGGAGTCCCAACAATCCATTCCCCACATGACTGTGGACTCCTGATTGGCCAGTCAGTCTGCATCATCATTGACTGCCTTGGAGGTAGATAAGAAAGATAACAGAAATTTGATGGCTAACTGGCCTGTTTGCTGACTGGGCCCTGCTCCTGTCGATCTGCTCCAACCTTGACCTAGATCCAGGCCTTTTCCCCGCCTTACCCTTGTTCCAGCCCTTGTTTCTGCCTACTCTTTATTCTAGTCATGTTCCCAGCTTCCGTCCGTGCTCCAGTCCTGCCCTTGTTCCAGCCTTGCCCTTGTCCTGTTTCAGTCTTGTTCCAGCTCTTGCCTAGCACCAGTCTTTGGCCGTGCCTCCTGAGTCCTACCTTGATCCCCTCCTGCTTATATGACTCTACTTCCTGGCGTGGCTCAGACTGTGACTTTGGATTGCCTCCTAGAATGCGCAGACTCTGACCTCCTGGTCTTGACTCCATTTGTTCACCGACTATGAATGGGATCTGGATCACGGCCCTGACACACAGCTCAGAGCAGCCACGATCCTACCTGGTGACGGTGAAAGGGATGGTATTGGGTCTAGGCCTACATGATAGCTGCAGTGCATGCCGATGGTATCCAATGCTGACTTGCTTGGTCTTTCTGCAAAAGGGAAACATATTAGGTCACCTTTCCATGAATATTTAACATTCTTATGTTAAAAGGGGGCCCTCACCACCATTTTGGACAGGTCCCCAAGTTGCCTTGATCTACCACTGAATGTGATCCTCTGGGTGGATAGCATCAGCTCTAGCACTTGGCATGGGTGTGAGTCTCATTCACTTCAAAACAGGACTCATGCCTGTGTCAAGTGCTAATACCGGTGCAATCTGCTCAGAGGATCTCACTCTTAATCTGCCTATACCCCCATCTGCAAAATACAGTGGAGTCTGCTCAAATCAAATTTCTCCAGCCATGTAAAAATGTTCTATTTGGGCACCCCTGGCACAGCCATGCCCCTCCTCTGAAGAAGGATTCAGCCCATGGAGTTTTGGATCAGTGCATACTAAAGGGAAGAGGGTGGATGCAGGGTTAAAGTTTCTCACTCCTGCCCTAGAAACTTTACCCCTGCATCCACCCTCTTCCCTTTAGTTCAGAAGTTCGGAAGTTCCCAACTAAAGGGGACGTGGGGAACTTAGTTCAGAAGTTCGGACCGAGCCGAACTTCCGAACCGAACTCGATTTTCAAACCGAACCGAATTTCCAAACTCAGCTCTGTTCACCCGTCCCTAAAAGATAATATTCCATTTAGTTCAATGGGGTTTGAATTTCCGAACTTTGTTTGGAAGTTCTGAGTTCTGACCGAACTCGAATAGTTCGGTCGACCGAACCAAATTTCCAAACTCAGTTCTGTTCGCCCATCCCTACCACATTCATGTCTCACCTGTACTGGGAGTGTAAAGAAAGTAGGGTTGTCGTGTTGGTCTCAGCTATCGGCAATAGGGACAAAGTAATCAGGTGATATCTTTTATTGGACCAACGCCAGTTGGTGGAGGTATGCAAACTTTCAGACCTCACAGGGTCCTTGATCAGACAGGTCTGGCAGGACTCTCACTCTATATGGAAATCAAGGATCTCTCTACAGAAAGAGTGGATCTGTGGTAGCACTAGGTGGCCACCTTAGACAGACCTGCATTTCTGAGGTGGAGGATTAGTTCCATCATTGCTCTTCAGACAAGATGATGCCTTACTGTGCTGAGCCATCTGTAAGAACAGAAGCCAAGCTAAGGAGGTAGCCACATGCACAGAAGAGACTTAGTACATGGATCTTGGATGACACTTAAGCAAAGCCCCAGGCAAAGAACAAGCTGGTCTGTAGAGCCCAGTGCTGCATGACACACAAGCGAGGTCCTGTCAGAGCCAAGTGCATAAACATATACGCACAGTTCTGACGTTTGCAAAAGGGGACGTGGGGAACATGCGTCTCATCGCAGTCCCTATCACACTGCCACACTCGGGCAAAGCAAACACTTTCCTCAATGGATACTCTTGAGCTGGCATGCGATAAGCAGCTCAGGGCAAATGCAGAGACAGCTGACTGTTGTTCCCTGTCATCCATGACGCAGTCACTGCTTTCAGCCAGAGCACTGACTGGAGAAGGTCTCCATTAAGCTCCTGTATTATTGGAATCAGTGTTATTTGGACTGAATTATGATGGAGGCAGAAAAGGGAAGGGGCCAGTGAGGCCACCCTTCCCCTTCCAGCTCTCGTGCCACCTTCTTCTCCATGCACCATTCACAAATTTATTATCCGTAGGAGTAAACAGGTCATGGTAGACTCAGGAGATTTAAAAAGATTTATAAACTTACATATCGTATTTTTGCAGGGAGGCAGTTCGGTATAGAAGAGATAATGAGAGTCTCTTCTGCTCCTACTTCTTCCATCTGTTCCTATGTCCATAAAATACTGGGCCCTCTTGGGCATTCCCCCCAATTAAGCATCTGTGCTCTTCTTCTGGGGAAGTGCTTTACTGATGCCACAGATGGGGACCTCTGGGAACAGAGGATGGTAGCCTCAAGAGAAGAGAAATAGTATAGAGTTTAGGAAGCTTGGACCTCCTGAGTACCAGATGTGATAAACTCCTTTCTCCTCCACAACCTTCCTGTGTGATTTTGGAGTGAGGGTGGTGGAAAAATTGTTTAAAAGTTTCCATAGATTTAGATACAGAACAAAAAATATGGACCCATAATTAAATCCATAAAAACCTTTAAACTGAACCCAAACCCATAATTCACCCCTGTGTTCCACCCCTACCCACCAGATTTCACATATATAGTTTACACTTTACAGTCTATCTTTCACACATCTCCATACAGGTCACTGGAGAAACCACATCCACATTTAGGGCTTTCCTTGAATCTGTGACCCCCAGTTATCAACACATACTACTGATCTCATTTAGGTTGTCAGCTCCATTGCCTCCACCCTACAGCTGTCCCTGTCATCTGCCCCTTGGCTATAGGCTCTATCGCCTTCACCCTGTAGCCTGCAGTTCTGGCCTTCACCTCCCCATACAGCCAGCCCAGTCCCCTGGTTACATGGTATGCCACGTTTATATGTTATACTGAGTCACTCCCATTTCCACATTAACCCATGCTTCACTTCCATCTTGTTCTACTGACCAACTGCTCTACCTTCACCTGCCACTTAACACATTGTCTTTTTCTTTTCCCTCTTTAGGGCTCTTAGCTCACTAGACGCCAGCTCCATTGCCCCTCTACACTCTGTACAGTCGCTCCAGAGCACCGGAACAATCTTCCTCCCTGTAGTGTCCTTTGAGACCCTTTCTGTTACCTAAGAAGGGGTGGGAGTCAGGCCCACCCAGCTTATTCCCAGCTCCCAGTCCTGCAACTCTTGTAAATGGGTTATCAACCCACTAAACTGGGCTCTTATTCTATCTTTCAGTTTCCTAGGTGTCTCTTACATTTGCTTTCTCTTCTCACTTTCTAAGCTCTTCGGGTTCCTCTAGAGCTGCTCTCAACCTTCTCACCTCCTGTTTCAGGATGGCATTTTAAGCCTGCATGAACTTGGATGAGGTCTTAAGGGCTTCCATGTCATCGGGGAAGGCTTAATCTGCCTGCCTTAACACCCTCTCTTCTGTTTGCAGTTGGTCTTCTGCACTCAGAAAGAAAACCTTTCCTTGTCCCCATTCTAACCTTGAATGAGGTTTATCCTTTACTTCCTTTTTCATTCTTCCCCACTCCTGCACACACCAGGACTCCCCTCCCCACTCTCCCCGGGTCCCCGGTATCTCCACTCTCCTGGAAACACCTTTTGCAGCTTCCTTAATGAACCATCTCACGTTGTCGAGCCCTCACACCATCCAGACCATCCTCACACCATCTAGATCTTCCCCACGTTAGGGCTGAAATGAGAATTAAAAAATCATCTTGCAAAAAATCTCATGAGAATTGAGAATCAGGGTCGAGATCTCATACGCCGGGAAGAACCTAGCATGAGATGGGATCCCCGAGCAAGACCCCAGAATAAAAAAGGGAAATATAAAGAGATGCTGGAAGTGTAATGAACCAGGGCACCTGCAGAGGGAGTGCCTGGCTAAAAGGTCTCAGAAAAAGCAGACACCCACTAAGAGGTGTCTCAGAGCCCCAAAGGCGACAGGAGTACTGGCAAGATTAGGACCCAAACACAAGCAGTCTCTCTGGGTATTCAGTTTGCTAGTCCTTTAATCTGCACCTAGGTTGTGGCCACACCTACTCCTAGGCTGTGGAACTCCCTTCCACTGGAGGCCCAGGTGGCCCCGGATCTCCGCTCCTTTCACCGACAATGTAAGACCTGGCTGTTCTGCCAAGTTTTCACTGAGGGAGATGGGGGGGGGGGGTTGAGGGTTGTGTGTGGGGGGGGTCTTTTGTTTATACTTTAATATCCCCCTTGGTGGACTGTATATCTATCTGGCTATGTTTTGGATTTGTTAGCTGCCCCAAGCTGCTTTGGCAGGAGGGGTGAGGTACAAATTTGTTAAATAAATAAATAAATAAATAAATAATTCTTTACAGACCATGTACAAGGTCTCTTAACAGGTAAACACAGTCTCTCGTAGGGAATTAGCTATTTACATAGTCCTTCCTTTATTTATAACACTTTATCTCCACCTTATACAGTCTCTACTCCCAAAGTCTCTAGCCATGTACAAACCCTCTGGCTCCTCTTGTCTTTACCTTGCTGCTGAGAGAGTCTGTCCCCTGAGCCTCTCAGACTTAGTCTGTAGGCAGAGCTTCCCCTTAGCCTCTGCCTTTCACAACAGTCTCTCTCCACTGCTTGCCTCTCTGGACAGCAGAAGGTCTCCCTAGCTCCTACTGCCTCTCTTGTCTCTCTTGGACTGAGCTTTGGCCCAGTTTTATAGCCTCTCTCAGCTGGCTCAGTCTAGGGTTGCCATACCTCCCCTTTAATCCAGGACACTTATGAAAAATACATGGTACGGGGCTGCATTGGTTCCAATGCAGCCGTATGACATGTATTTTTCATAAGCATCCAGCCACACCCTTCCTCAGCTGCTATTCCTTAAGTGCTGTCCTCAGCTCCTGGCAGTTCTGCTAGCCCAGTCCCTTTGCTGGTGCTAGCTGTTTCTTAAAGGGCCAACAGCTCGCAGAGACTCTGGCCTGACACACACAGGTTGGGTGACTGCCAAGATTAGTGTTTTCACATGGAAAGAAGAAAGCACAGGCTTTCTTGGACTGTTAAGTTCCGCATTGTTTCTCTGGCTCTTTCCCTAGTTCTTAACCTCTTGCCAATGTACACTCTCCGCTAGAGCTGGAATGGGTACCCGTGAAATTGCGGTACCTGAATTGGTTTGGATGGCTCAGGCATTAGACAATAACTTGTTCAGTGCCTGCAGAGTTAAACAAATGACTGAATTACCCTTACCATTATTGAGTTACTGGTTTTCCATTACCGAGTTACTGATTTTCGGTTTTGTGCCATTTACCAAGTTACCAATTTACTGTTTTCTCATGTGGTTCCATTCATCCATTTATTGTTCCATGGCTGCTCTTATGTGTGTGCATTCATCTTCCCTGAGTAAACTGAGAAAATTTGGAAAGACACTAATTTTACATAGTAAGTTAGAACGGGTAGTCTGTGCAGTTCATGTTGTTTTCATTAGTTACAAAAACAAATGAAGCCCCTTTGTTTTTGTGACCAATGTTACAAAAACGGATGAATAAGCAAGTGGTTTCATTTCCTTTCATCTGTTTTCATTTTATTTTTTCATTTTCTTAAAAATAAAATAAAAAAATCACTGTGCATCTGCAAAATGGCTACCCGGGCCATTCTGTGCATGCACAGCCCTTTTTCCAAAACGGCACCAGATTTAGGGAAAGGGTGTGCATACGTAAGTGGTCTGGCAGCCCTTTTACACTACTGATTTTTTAAAAAATTTAAATTAAATTTTAAAAAATAAATAAATCACCAGGCATGTGCAAAATGGCCACCAGACCATTCTGTGAATGCACGTCCTTTCCCAAAATGGTGCCGGCAGCATCGGTGCCATGTTAGAAAAAGGCTGCCTATGCGCAGAATGACTCTGGTTGCATTTTGCGCATACACAGTGATTTTTAATTTTTTAAATTATTTTTAATAAATAAAATGAAACAAAAACAATAAAAATGAATGTTTTCTTTACAAAAACCCCAGAAAAAGAAGGGAGTTTTGTAAATAAAAACAAAAACTAAACAAAAAAGAATGATGTGCCTGCTGCACACCCTTAATAAAATAGAAATTTGGTTACTAAGTAACAGTATTACCCAGTATTTTCAGTAGTCAGGTACCGTCTAAGTCTGCAGCTACTGATCAGGCTCCTGATATGCTACCAAAATGTTTATTTATTTATTTATTTATTTGTTTGTTTGTTTGTTTAAATTTATATGCCGCCCTTTCCTGGAGGCTCAGGGAAAAGTCAGTACTGAAAAGTGGGTCCTGGAAATTTGGGATATTACCCATGCATTCAAAATTTGCTATCAGTTTCAGCATGAATTTCTAAGTGTAAGTAACAATAGCATTGATAAGAACAATTGGGTTGTTTTAGGGCTGAAAAGAGAATTTGCAGAATTCCCGTTGAAATCCCAGTTCCCAATACCATCTCAATCGAATCAAGAATCTCTCAGTACTTGACAAGGTCTCGATTCACATTTTGTTTCTCGATTTACCAGCTTTCTGCTTACCGGGATCCCCTTTACCGTTTTGCCATTTACTGCTTTGTTGTCAATTTCAAATCCCGAGAGGTAATACTGACACAATACCGCATTTCTTCTATTTTTCCCTTTTACTCCATTTTCCCTTGTACATACTTGTCACTCATTGGCTGGTATACAGATTCCTTTACAAATCTGCAATCCAATTGCAGATTGGTAAAAGCAAAGGGAAAAACATACAACAATTCTGAATGGAAGCACTGGAACTGGCGGCACTGTGTTTTTAAACTGTGTTTGGGCAGGCAGGAGGGAGCAAAGGGGTGGGCTATTCACATAGTGATTGGCTCAGAAATGCAGAAACAGCAAACCCGGACATCCCGGATATAAAACAGTACCCTCAGCAACGTGATAAGTGGTAAAATGAACAGTATAAGGTAAATGAAAAGTCAGTCAATCGTGAAAGTATGGGTATTTTCAGACGTTACGAGATCACAGTGAACCACGGTGAATACCCACCTGTGGTCAATGTGTCTCGAACGTCTGTTTGGCAGCCGCCAGATGTTCGCCACGCTCAATCGACACATGGGGTCAATTTGAACCACGCTTCCCGGGCTAACGGGGGGAACGTCCCGGGAAGCGTGGTCAAAGAGATCCACAGCGGGGACCAAAAAAAAGTAACGTCTGGCCAGGCGCCATGGCCCGGGATCCCCGGCGGAATCCCAGGCCGTGGCGAATCCGGCCTGACGCGGCGGCCGCATTGGCCCTGCCGCCCGCCCATCTCCCCGGAGGGCGGGCGGCGGGAGCGTGGAGGGGGCGGGGCCATGCGGCCGCACGTTGCGCTGCGCGGCCCTGCCCCCTCCCAGATTCCCTGCCGGGATCCCCCCGGCACATCTGTTACGGCATGACGGGGTGACCCTGGCAGGGAATGAATGGGGTGATTTCGGTACGGGGCCAATGGGCCCCGTAATGTCTGAAATCACCCTATCTCATGGTATTGTGAAAATCAAGAAATCATATCAGTATTGAGAAATCGATCCCAGTTCCCAATATGACAAAATTACTTGCATGCAAAAGTTTTTCTGCTTGTTTCAGCCCTAGCAATTTTTTGAAAGCATCATCTTGAAAATGTCAAGAAAAAAATAACCTGACCACAGTTTTCAGCCTGTCAATGCACTTTTCAATACAAAATGAAAAGTGGGTGCTGAGAAGCATTGGGAGAGAATCTTTAAACAAAGGCCATGTCTTACAGATAGCATGATGTCGCTCTTCTTCTTTTAATTGCTGTTAGTCACCAGGGATTCTAATGGATTGACAACATCATACCAATTATGGCTTTCCACAAATGTGCTCTTGCCAAGCTCTGTAATTTCCCTGCTCACATCTGTTATTTTCTGTGGCATAAAAAGACATGACGATCACCTGCACATGACATGTCCCAGGTGTAAAGGAAGTCAGAAACAAAAAGGTGAAGAAATGGTAAGCTTCACAGACTCCCATACTTCGATGCCAAAGACTTTGTGGCCACTACAGTCCTTAAACCACTTACTTGTGAGGGGTCCCACTGACGTCAGTGGAACTATTCATGAGTTAAAGGTTTGAAGGCTCTAGCATCTGATGTTGTTCTAGGGATGCAAAATGCTGCCTGGCTGAAACTATGGTGGGGTGGGCAAAGTTTCCTAATTCCGAGAACTGCAGCTGTTACCACAGAGCAGCATGTAACTCTAGAGCCAGTTTGCCCACTTCCATACTATTGATTTTATGATAAACTTGTTGCAAATCAATTGCACATTGAATTTGGTGACATCATGAGTAGACCTGAAAGAGGGTACCCAGAAAAAGCAGGCACACTGTCAAATGTTGGGTGCCCGAACACACTCCAATGGGCTACCTGCACAATCCTGGGCTGACTCACCCGCCCAGCTGTGCCACTGCTCCTCCTGGCTCAGCCCGCTGCTCAGCTGTGCCAGGTGGTGCGCCACAGTCCCCACAGGGTGTGTGTGTGTGTGTGTGTGCACAGGGATGGAAGTGCAGCGGAAGCAGCAGTGCATCCAGGTGGGTGAGTCAACCTGCGGCGCACCCAGGGAAGCTCCGCCCCCACGTGATCCCCAGGCTGACTCACCTGCTCTGCTGAGCCACTGTTCCAGGTGCTCCTCTGGCCTCAGCCTGGGGAGCACGTGGGGGCAGGAGCTTCCCTGGGTGTCCCCCAAAGACCTGTATTTTCGGGTATCTGGGCACCCGATGCGGGCTGGGTAAACCTGCCATGTGCCTGCTGGGGATGCCCCAAAATGCAGGTATTTCCCACAGGTAACAAATGCACTACTGCTGCGGCTCTATATAGCCAATTATACAAAGGTAACTGCAGCTGTGCGTCGGACCAGCTACCCGACCACCAGCCATATAATAACCCCCTCCCCAGCCTGCGGTTTTCATTTTTATCAATAACTAAACTTTCACATTTTTTCAATATTAAACTTTAATGTATTATCATAATTTGACAGCGAACAATTTTTTCAGAGTGCATTAACTCTGTTTCTGCAGAACTGCATTCTGTACAACAAATTGTATATAGTTCTCTACACTGACATTGGTAACAGTTTATTGTATAAAGTGTATACAATTTTTATACATGTAAAGGACAGAGTTAATGCACTCTGAAAAAATTGTTTGTTGTTGAATTATGATAATAAATTAAAGTTTAATAATTTAAAAATGTGAAAGTTTAGTTATTGATAAAAATGAATAAGAGTAAGTATGTATGGTAAGGAATTAAGTACATATATTACATTTATGTTGGTGAGAATAAAATATGAAATATTCCTCAAAAATTCTGAAATAATTTCCATGCTTTTTGGCATTTATGTCTTGTTGCAATGTATGGGGTTGAATTTTTTTTAATTGTAATTGTAATGAATTTGCATGTTTTTTTGAGATTAAGCTAGAGTCAAAATGATTTTGTGATGTTTTTGAAGATGACAGTTTTTTGTTTTAAACACTGTTGTGCATTTAATGGTTTTTTAAACTGGAAAGTTTTTTTGTTTTGGTAAATTTCCAGATTTTGTGCAATATGATTAATAGATCAGCACATTAATATATATGTTGTTGCACAACTTTTAAATTGTATATTTTACAGAACTTTTGTATATTTTACACACGCACTCTCCCGCCCCACTCTCTCTCTCTCTCTCTCTCTTTCTCTCTCTCACACACACACACACACACGCAAGTACTCTTTCCCCCAACTCAGTCTCTCTCTCACACACAAACACACACGCACTGCACTTTGCTCCCCCCGCTCTCTCACAAACACACACACATATCCACTTTTCTCCCCCCACTCTCTCACACACAAACACACATGAATGCATGCGTTCTTCTCCCCCCAACTCAGTCTCTCTACAAACACACATGCAGTTTTCTCCCCCCACTCTCTCTCTCTCTCTCTCACACACACACACGCATACATACACTTTTCTCTCCCC
>QEPC01003194.1:4436647-4455472 GCA_003113815.1 Sphenodon punctatus
ATGCACTTTTCAATACAAAATGAAAAGTGGGTGCTGAGAAGCATTGGGAGAGAATCTTTAAACAAAGGCCATGTCTTACAGATAGCATGATGTCGCTCTTCTTCTTTTAATTGCTGTTAGTCACCAGGGATTCTAATGGATTGACAACATCATACCAATTATGGCTTTCCACAAATGTGCTCTTGCCAAGCTCTGTAATTTCCCTGCTCACATCTGTTATTTTCTGTGGCATAAAAAGACATGACGATCACCTGCACATGACATGTCCCAGGTGTAAAGGAAGTCAGAAACAAAAAGGTGAAGAAATGATAAGCTTCACAGACTCCCATACTTCGATGCCAAAGACTTTGTGGCCACTACAGTCCTTAAACCACTTACTTGTGAGGGGTCCCACTGACGTCAGTGGAACTATTCATGAGTTAAAGGTTTGAAGGCTCTAGCATCTGATGTTGTTCTAGGGATGCAAAATGCTGCCTGGCTGAAACTATGGTGGGGTGGGCAAAGTTTCCTAATTCCGAGAACTGCAGCTGTTACCACAGAGCTGCATGTAACTCTAGAGCCAGTTTGCCCACTTCCATACTATTGATTTTATGATAAACTTGTTGCAAATCCATTGCACATTGAATTTGGTGACATCATGAGTAGACCTGAAAGAGGGTACCCAGAAAAAGCAGGCACACTGTCAAATGTTGGGTGCCCGAACACACTCCAATGGGCTACCTGCACAATCCTGGGCTGACTCACCCGCCCAGCTGTGCCACTGCTCCTCCTGGCTCAGCCCGCTGCTCAGCTGTGCCAGGTGGTGCGCCACAGTCCCCACAGGGTGTGTGTGTGTGTGTGTGCACAGGGATGGAAGTGCAGCGGAAGCAGCAGTGCATCCAGGTGGGTGAGTCAACCTGCGGAGCACCCAGGGAAGCTCCGCCCCCACGTGATCCCCAGGCTGACTCACCTGCTCTGCTGAGCCACTGTTCCAGGTGCTCCTCTGGCCTCAGCCTGGGGAGCACGTGGGGGCAGGAGCTTCCCTGGGTGTCCCCCAAAGACCTGTATTTTCGGGTATCTGGGCACCCGATGCGGGCTGGGTAAACCTGCCATGTGCCTGCTGGGGATGCCCCAAAATGCAGGTATTTCCCACAGGTAACAAATGCACTACTGCTGCGGCTCTATATAGCCAATTATACAAAGGTAACTGCAGCTGTGCGTCGGACCAGCTACCCGACCACCAGCCATATAATAACCCCCTCCCCAGCCTGCGGTTTTCATTTTTATCAATAACTAAACTTTCACATTTTTTCAATATTAAACTTTAATGTATTATCATAATTTGACAGCGAACAATTTTTTCAGAGTGCATTAACTCTGTTTCTGCAGAACTGCATTCTGTACAACAAATTGTATATAGTTCTCTACACTGACATTGGTAACAGTTTATTGTATAAAGTGTATACAATTTTTATACATGTAAAGGACAGAGTTAATGCACTCTGAAAAAATTGTTTGTTGTTGAATTATGATAATAAATTAAAGTTTAATAATTTAAAAATGTGAAAGTTTAGTTATTGATAAAAATGAATAAGAGTAAGTATGTATGGTAAGGAATTAAGTACATATATTACATTTATGTTGGTGAGAATAAAATATGAAATATTCCTCAAAAATTCTGAAATAATTTCCATGCTTTTTGGCATTTATGTCTTGTTGCAATGTATGGGGTTGAATTTTTTTTAATTGTAATTGTAATGAATTTGCATGTTTTTTTGAGATTAAGCTAGAGTCAAAATGATTTTGTGATGTTTTTGAAGATGACAGTTTTTTGTTTTAAACACTGTTGTGCATTTAATGGTTTTTTAAACTGGAAAGTTTTTTTGTTTTGGTAAATTTCCAGATTTTGTGCAATATGATTAATAGATCAGCACATTAATATATATGTTGTTGCACAACTTTTAAATTGTATATTTTACAGAACTTTTGTATATTTTACACACGCACTCTCCCGCCCCACTCTCTCTCTCTCTCTCTCTCTTTCTCTCTCACACACACACACACACACACGCAAGTACTCTTTCCCCCAACTCAGTCTCTCTCTCACACACAAACACACACGCACTGCACTTTGCTCCCCCCGCTCTCTCACAAACACACACACATATCCACTTTTCTCCCCCCACTCTCTCACACACAAACACACATGAATGCATGCGTTCTTCTCCCCCCAACTCAGTCTCTCTACAAACACACATGCAGTTTTCTCCCCCCACTCTCTCTCTCTCTCTCTCACACACACACACGCATACATACACTTTTCTCTCCCCCACTCACACACTCGCTCTCTCACACACACACACACACATACAAACATGCATGCCTGCACTTCCCCCTTCTCTCTCTCTCTCTCTCCCTCTCAAACACACACGCATGCATGCACTTTTCTTCCCCCACTCTCTCTCTCTCACACAAACACACACGCATGAACGCACTTTTCTCCCCCCTCCCACTCTCTCACTCTCTCACAAACACGCACGCATACATGCACTCTTTCCCCCTCCAAAGCCCCTTGGTCAGCCTTAAAGGCGGCCACCAGGGGCTATTGTCGCGCTCCCATGCTGAATGGGGCAAGGAGGGAATGGCGGCACTCACCTCCCCGCAGCAAGCTCGCTGTGGTGGGGATTGTTGTCGGGCAGAGAGTGGGGCCGTGGTGGGAAGAATGGTGACCCAGCTAAGGTTTCCCAGCAATGGGGTGTTAGCCAACGACGAGCAGGGGTCTGGAGGCCCCTCCCCCTTATTGTTGGGTGGGGCCTTCCCCCACCCGCTGCACCCCCTCTGGCTCATTCAGAGCCCAGAGTGGTCGTGCGAGCCCCAACCCTCCTTCCCAGGGGCACTGCGGGAACAACCAGTTGCCATCAGGGGCCAGGAAGGAATTTTGGCAGGAGCACCTCATTGGGCCAAAAGGGCTCTTGTTTTTTCACCTTCCTTGCAGTGTCTCCAATAATTGGGCTTATCTGTTAGTCTCGAAGTTAGGATCAGATGGATGGGATTTTTGGTTGTGTTTTATTGTTGTTCTTGTCGCACTCTTGCAGTGGTCCAGTGCTGTATCGATGTTTTTTCGTTAATAAATAAATAGTTTGAGGAGTCATCTCCATGAGAGATGGTGAGGCAATACCAGGTGCATAGGCAGGGCACGACCAGCGCCAGGGTTAGCCTCCTGGGGAGGGGTGCACGGCAAAGGCGGGCAGGGACATGCACGGTCCCTAAGCTGGCGGCACCCCAATTCCTTACTTCAGTCTAAAAGGACACTGTCCCCTCTGGCGGCGGTGGTTAGCCTATGCCTGAGGGGAGACGTTTGAGGTAAGCAATTAGGGATGGCATTGGAGGGCACATCCAAGCCACTCCCATTTGTTGTTATGGTTAATTAGTTGTGTTTATTTGGCACTGGACCTGAATTTCCATAGGGCAATTACCCCCACTAGCTCAATTCATAATTCCAATCTGAATAAAGAGTGTGGCCATTTAAATCCAATAACGTTGTCCTTGTCTCATTCCGGATGCGCCGACAACTCAGTCTCTCTCGCTCTCTCACACAAACACACATGTATGCATGCACTTTTCTCCCCCCGCACTCTCTCTCTCACACACAAAAACCACGCATGCATGCACTTTTCTCCCTCCCACTCTCTCTTTCTCACAAACACACATGCATGCAGACTGACTTCTCCCCGACTGTCTCTCTCTTACAAACACACATGCACGCAGACTCTTCTCCCCCAGCTGTGTCTCTCTTACAAACACACACACATGCACCCTTCTCCCCCAACTCAGTCTCTCTCTCACAAACACACACGCATGCATGCACTTTTCTCCCCCCCCACTATTTCTCTCTCTCTCTCTCTCTCTCACACACACACACACACACACACATACACATGCACACAGACTCTGCTCACACACCCACCCCTTTCTCTCTGTATTGTTTTTCAAAAGGCCCCGCGACGCCGCAGGAGGACACCCGTGGGGCTGCTGCCATCTTGTTATTCCTTTTTGGGTTTGCTGGGAAATGTCCAGACAGGAAACATGTTGGTAGCCCCAGTGTCACTAGCAGGGGCAGCAGAGCTTGTAACGCTGGACCAGTGAGGGGGGAGAGGGCTGGGGGAGCAGCATAGTTCCTCTCCCTCACCCCCTCCACTCTATAAACTGCCAAACCTGCCAGGGGGCCTGGGGAAAAGGGGAGCCCCAGTGTAAATTCCTCCTCTGCCCTGAGTCACAGGGAATTAGCGGCGCCCGGGGAAATGAAAGACTTGCGAACCCAACATGCTCAATTGGCGGCCAACGTTGAGCACCTGGCAGCTGGACCGCCCAGGGCGGTTCCGGGACCAGGACCCCAAGTGACAGTTGCACCCCCGGCACTGATAGTGTCCGCAGCTGCTGCTGCTCCCCCGTTGGGGGGCACAGCTTCTGCATGGGAACCCAAAGGGCCCCATATCAAGAAATTTGTGGGGGATCAGAGGGCCCTTCAGGGATTTTTGGCCCTTTGCGATCTCACATTCACACAACCAGGGACTTATTCCACTGATAACCTGAAGGTGGCCTTCATTATTGGCAATCTTGGAGGCTTGGCCCTTGAGTGGGCAACCACCTTGCTTAAAGGAAAAAGCCCCATTCTAAGCAACTATGCTGATTTCCTCCGAGAGTTCACCTTGCTCTTGACTACCCCCAGTGGCGGACGGACGCAGAGGCTTCCATTCTGGCCTTAAAGCAGGGGAAGGGAGGCCTCCTAGATTACATCATGCAGTTCCAGAAACTCGCCCTTGACTTACAATGGCCTAATGAAGTGCTCCGGGTTATGTTCCGACGTGGGTTGAACGATGAAATCAAGGACCAGTTGTCCTTCACGACCTTACCAGAGACTTGGGAGCAACTGACGAATCTATCCCTCCAAATCCAGGATCGCCTCCAGGAAAGATGCCGGGAAAGGCAGCAACAGACGCGAAGATTTACTCCCCACCTGGCAACAAATCTCCTGGGCCAAGCGGAAGGACCGACGGCCGAAAATCTGGAACCCATGCAGCTGGGCGCCTCTAGGGGTCCCCTCACTCCAGATGAACATGAACAACAGAGGAAAAGCCGAGCGTGTTTTTACTTTGGAGGGTCGGGACACTTTATTCAACAGTGCCCCTCTCTGCCCTCCCAGTGATGAACTGGGGGATACGCCAGAGGCCAGGAGGGACAGGGGTCCTCCCAGCCATAAGAAGTTCCCTGACCCCATGCCACATGCCCATGTGAAGGTGCCATTGATGATGAACATTTCGCCCCACAACTCTTGGGTGGTGCGGGCCCTCATTGACTCCGGAGCCTCAGGCAATTTCATAGACCAATACTGGGCCCAGTCTAGCGAACTGCCCGTAGAGGCCAAAGCAAGACCCGAATTAATCCACTCCATAGATGAGTCCCCCTTGGTTTCGGGGCCTGTCGTTTTCCAGACAGCCCCACTTATCTGCAGCATTGGAACTCATTCTGAGAAACTTGTATTCAACGTTCTGTGTACTCCATTGTTCCCTGTGGTTCTCAGTCTGCCTTGGCTACAGCAACACAATCCCCACATCAACTGGCTCACCTCGCAAGTCCAGTTCATTTCTCCATACTGCTCTCAAGTCTGCATCCAACCTCCGCTAGACCCTCCGGGTTCAGGGAAGACTCTCTGTGGGAGCCACATAGATGTCCCCTTGCCACCAGAATATTGGGAATATGCAGATGTCTTCAGCCCCCTTCAAGCAGCAGAACTGCCACCCCATCGGCCATACGACTGCCCTATAGACCTCGTGCCTGGCACAGAGCCCCTGTTTGGATGGATCTATGCCTTGTTGGCCCTCGAGTTGGAAACCTTGCGGTACTACCTAGACGAAGAACAGCGTAAGGGGTTTATTCATCCATCTTCATCCCCTGCAGGGGCTCCTATTTTCTTCATTTAGAAAAAGGAGGGAGGAATCCACCCGTGCATTGACTATCAGGACCTATTATTATTATTATTATTATTAAACATTTATAAAGCGCCAGTTGCAACCTGGCGCTGTACAGAACATACAATCAGATGCGGTCCCTACCTGTGGCTTACAATCTAAAAGACAAGGAGGGGGAGACAAGGAGAGGGGACAGCGGGAGAGACATGGGAGAAGACAAACAAACATTCAGGCNAATGCCTGCTGGGGGACCTAAACCTTGTAACTATCAAAAATCCCTACCCTCTACCCCTTATCCCAGAATTGCTGAACTGTCTCCAAGGAGCCCCTATCTTCACTAAGCTAGATCTGCGGGGAGCTTACAATTTGGTTCGAATGTGCCAGGAAGATGAGTGGAAAACAGCTTTTCAGACCCGTTATGGCCACTTTGAATATCTTGTTATGCCCTTCGGATTAGGAAATGCTCCTGCCACCTTCCAACACTATTAATGATATGTTCCGGGACATTCTCAACATGTTTGTAATAGCATACCTGGGCGACATATTTATCTATTCCACCTCCTTGTCGCAACACATCTCTCATGTGCACCAAGTTCTGCAATGCCTCCAGAGTCACAAGCTGTATTGTAAGCAGGAAAAATGTGCCTTCCACCTTAAAGAGGTGAGTTTTGGGGATTTTATCCTGAGTCCAGAGGGCATTGCTATGGATACCCAGAAAGTGGAAGCCATTCAACAATGGCCCGCCCCGTGGGCAGTGAAACCCCTTCAACGCTTCTTAGGAAGCACGAATTATTATCGACAGTACATTCCAAATTATGCCAACATTACAAAGCCCTTAACAACCTTACTAAAGAAGGACCATCCCTATGTATGGGGGTCAGCAACATAGCTTTACATACCTGCAACAAGCCTTCCTCAAAGTCCCCATACTACAGCATCCCAACTGCAAGAAACCCTTCATTGTGGAAGCAGACACCTCTAGTGGGGTGATGGGGGGGGGGTCCTCTTACAAGTCTCCCCTGACCACCAAACACGCCTTCCTTGCTCCTACTATTTGAGACAGCTTACAGCGGCCAAACAGATCTACACGATCTTCAATTGTGAATTATTAGCCATTAAAGCCGCCTTCGAAACCTGGCGCCACTACCTAGAGGGAGCTCCACATCTCATGACTGTCATTACTGACCATAAGAGCCTCACCTATCTCCAAACTGCGCAAATTCAGAATGCTCGTCATGCTCGGTGGGCCTTATTCTTTGTTCGATTTTCCTTCACCCTACAGTATCACCCTCGGAGGCTCAACGTCCTAGCCAACACCTTATCCCAATACCATGAGGACCGGGACCAGCAGGCGCGCATGCCAGGACCCATTTTGGATAAGCAGGTCTTCGCAGGCACACTACTTACTCTTGAGCACCTCCAGAAGGCTTCCGCCGAGGAATTGGGCTCCCACGAGATGGCTCCCTCCGTCGCTCACCAGGGCCTATGCTACAAGAATGGGTGTATTATCATCCCTCCATCATGCCGACCTGATATTTTGTGGTCCCACCATGACTCCCCCTTGGCCAGACACCCGGGCAAGGAACGCACCTATAAATTAGCCACATGCACTTTTTCGTGGCCTACCCTCCAAGAAGACGTCGAGCAGTAGGTCCAGAAGTGCCAGGCCTGCGAACAAAATAAAATTCCATGCAAGGCACCCATAGGACTCCTCCAACTGCAGTCGCTTCCACAGGGGACCTGGCAATGCGTGGGCCTGGACTTCATTGTCGAACTTTCCGCTTCAAGAGGCTATACCACTATACTAGTGGTAGTCGACCATTTTACGAAAATGGGACATTTCATTACCTGTAAGCAGCTACCCACTGCACAATGTACAGCTCACCTCTTTATTCAGCATATCATTAAGTTACATGGATGGCCGAAAGAACTAAGGAGCAACAGAGGGACTCAATTCATCTCACACTTTTGGAAGGCACTATTCAAGAGTCTTCATGTCACCCTAAGTCCTACAATGGCATGCCATCCCCAGGCCAATGGACAAGTTGAACGTGTAAACCAAAACCTTGAACAGTATCTACGGAACTATGTTAACTACATACAAGATGATTGGTATGACTGGTTACCATTAGCAGAGTTCGCTTACAACTATGCTCCAAATGTGTCTATCGGCAACTCCCCCTTTTTGGTGACCTATGGGTTTCACCCCCCTTTAGGGACCTTTGATGCTTCGACCACCTCTGTCCCTGCTGCAGGGGCCCTTGCACAGTGAATCCAAGAAACTCAAGCCTTGGCCACCCAGACTCTCGCCTCAGCCCACCAACAGTACAAACGGAGTGCAGACTGCCATCGCCAACCTGCACCCATATTTCAGCCAGGCGACCTCGTCTGGCTAGACCAGAGACACTATCCTTTCCCATGGCCATCACGAAAATTGGATCACCAATTTCTTGGCCCCTTCCCCATTCTTTGTAAAGTTAATGACATTACTTATACCCTCCGGCTTCCCCCCACAATGAAGATTCATCCCACCTTTCATGTTTCTCTCCTTAAAGAAGTCACATGGACTCCTTCCTCCCCCCCACCCCCCGGCATCAGCAGTTGCTGGGGAAACCAGACCTCTGGATAGCGCGGCACCCACACTTCCGGGCGCAGAGCATGGGGGCGGGCAGCTGCGCCGTTCCGTGTGGCTCCAGGCACAACAGAGGGCGGAGACTTAGAGTTAAAAAGCTGGCGCTGGGGTTCGCCCAGCACCGGTAATCAGAGTGAGAAGCTGGCCCCCTTTTCTTGAGCTAAGTGAAATTGTGTTGTGTGCTTCCCTGTACCTTGTCATGGCTGTGCCTTCAGAGAGTGTGTGACTATGAGTGGATCCTGACCCCTGTTCTGTTCCCTGAGCATACAAGTAAGATGTGGGAGTTGGGTGGTGGGTGAGTGCATGGGTGTTCCCTTCCCCCCTCCTTGTGGGATCCTTTCCCCCTTCTGTGTGAGTCCCCGGGCCTCTTCCCCCTCCCCCAGTTCCCGTGGACCATGCCCTGCTTCCCGCACTAGCCGCACAAACCTTCCGTTCCCTGCCTCCTGGTGCAAGTGCGTGTGTGTGGGACTCTCAGGGTTCTTCGTGGGCTTTGGCCTTCCTCCTTGCTCTGCGCCCTATGATGATAGGGGCCTAGTCTCTGCGAGACTGTACAGGCCCAAACACTATCCTGACGGGCATTTACTCCAGTGCTGCACAGGTCAGAGCAGGGAGGGCCTCGATCTGAGTGGGAGGGTGTGGTTGATTGGAAGAACCTCTTCCCCTCCCCCACTAACACCCGGTTGAATGCATGGTCAGTTGCATAGCCAGCATTTGAAAATGTAATGCGGATCTTCATATTTATGGCCAAAATGAGTAGTAAGTGTTACATTTTGGTAACACCCCATTTGTCCTTAAACTGGGGGTGAGATCCGTGGGGTGTTGGGAGTGAGGAGCATGAAAAGAAGGAATTTGGCAGCTTTGCTATCTCCACTGTGACTGAGCTAGGGGAATTTCCAAAATGGAGTAGCAGCAAGGGGCAAAGGGAGTGAGAGAACAAGAGAGAGAGGTAGGAGGCAAAGGTGGGATAACAAGGAGGAAAGGAAAAGAAGGGGGATATGGTCTTTAAAGGTTTGAAAATCACTGCTCTAGAGCCATGGCATTGCTAGTCACTGGTTGAGAGGGCTGGAGCCCAGATTGATTTAATTAGATATTTTTATCCTGCCCTATCCCCAAAGGCTCAGGGCAGCTGGCTAACATCATAAAATACAAAATAAAACATGTAAAACACTTATAAAATCCTCCTAACCGCTCGACTGTCGACCCCTGTTATGTCCTTGCACATTTGGTTGAAAAATATGTGAATGTCAGGAAGTTCAAGTTCTACATCACTTTCGTAGAGCCCAGAACTGCTTTTGATCTCATTGATAGAAATCTTCTATGGGAAAAGTTCAAGGTAACTAATATAGATAGTAAATAGCTGTTCCTGGTCCAACAACTGTACCATAATACTAGCATTAGAGTCAGATTTACAGCAGCCGGACACTTATCCACCAACATATCCTCATCCAATGCAAGGGTGTGTTCTGACTCCTTTTCTTTTCAATTTCTTTATTAATGGTCTAATGCAGGAACTGCAGGGAGATCACTTTCCCCCCTATTAATTGCTGGCAGAAGATTGTCGATACTGCTTTACGCAGACAACATGGTATTGCTTTCTACTACCAAAAAGGGGATGAGAAAGACACATGAGGGACTTGGCACTTTTTGTAAAGCTAATCATTTAGTAATAAATTATGATAAAACCAAAGTGCTAGTTTTTGCTAAATACCATAGACCTTTAGTATGCAGGTTGATTTTTACAGATACTTAGGACTTATTTTTTCTTCATCCAGATGTTGGAGGAAACAACTCGATATGATCAAATTAAAGCTGTCCCAATCCTCCAACACCCTGATTAAATTCTGGAGAACTAATGGGGAAAGATTAGTGACGCCTGCCTTAAATATCTTGGAATCCAAGCTATGTCCACAAGCCTTGTATGGGGCAGAAATCTGTGGTCACTCACTTGCAATAGCTCTTGAAACCTTTCAAAATGGATTTTTATGAGCAATATTAGGGGTCCCCAATTCAGCACCTGCTAGTATGATTAGGGGTGAGACCAGCATTCTTCCAGTACAGGCCAAGATTTTATGTTATATGTTTGCTTATTGGCTCTGGTTATACGATATGCCAGAGTATCATTTACCAAAATTGTGTTGGCTAGAACAATTGTGTCCTAGCTATGGAACAAAATGGAAAAGAGATTTGCTTAATATGATGGGTAGAGCGGGATTTTCTCCTTCTAATTTTGATACCCTACCTGCGGGAGCCTCCAGAAAGTTGTTTAAAATCAGACTGAATGATATTTTTGCCCAGACAGATTTGGGTGCTTTAACTGATCTAAAGGTTGCCCCTTGGTATTACTATTTAAAGCAAATGCATAAGTTAGAAAAATATCTTACGTCTATTAATAACGTTACAATCCATAGAGCTTTGATGCGTTTGCATTTTCAAATGATGCCCTCCAGTTTGTTGGAGGATAGATATAATTGTACTCCTTACATACTTAGGNTGATACCGTAGAGGCAGGCTGTTTTATTTAATTGATTGGGTAGGTTATGGGCCTGACAAAAGATCCTGGGTACCTGCATCGCAGGTCTTCGCCCCGCGCTTGGTGCGCTTATTCCACCTTTGCCACCTGGGCCACCCTCGACCTTCCTGGGGTCTTGGCCGGGGGGGGCTCGGCAGGGTGGTACTGTTAGGAGGCGGCGCCTGTCACACCGTTGGGCTCCCCAGTTTTATGCAGCTCTGGTTTCCCGGGCCGGGCCACCCGCCGCGGCCTCCCTGAGCCTGCCGGCGTCAGCAGTTGCTGGGGAAACCAGACTTCTGGATAGCGCGGCACCCACACTTCCAGGCGCAGAGCATGGGGGTGGGCAGCTGCGCCGTTCCGTGTGGCTCCAGGCACAACAGAGGGCGGAGACTTAGAGTTAAAAAGCTGGCGCTGGGGTTCGCCCAGCACCGGTAATCAGAGTGAGAAGCTGGCCCCCTTTTCTTGAGCTAAGTGAAATTGTGTTGTGTGCTTCCCTGTACCTTGTCATGGCTGTGCCTTCAGAGAGTGTGTGACTATGAGTGGATCCTGACCCCTGTTCTGTTCCCTGAGCATACAAGTAAGATGTGGGAGTTGGGTGGTGGGTGAGTGCATGGGTGTTCCCTTCCCCCCTCCTTGTGGGATCCTTTCCCCCTTCTGTGTGAGTCCCCGGGCCTCTTCCCCCTCCCCCAGTTCCCGTGGACCATGCCCTGCTTCCCGCACTAGCCGCACAAACCTTCCGTTCCCTGCCTCCTGGTGCAAGTGCGTGTGTGTGGGACTCTCAGGGTTCTTCGTGGGCTTTGGCCTTCCTCCTTGCTCTGCGCCCTATGATGATAGGGGCCTAGTCTCTGCGAGACTGTACAGGCCCAAACACTATCCTGACGGGCATTTACTCCAGTGCTGCACAGGTCAGAGCAGGGAGGGCCTCGATCTGAGTGGGAGGGTGTGGTTGATTGGAAGAACCTCTTCCCCTCCCCCACTAACACCCGGTTGAATGCATGGTCAGTTTCATAGCCAGCATTTGAAAATGTAATGCGGATCTTCATATTTATGGCCAAAATGAGTAGTAAGTGTTACATTTTGGTAACACCCCATTTGTCCTTAAACTGGGGGTGAGATCCCTGGGGTGTTGGGAGTGAGGAGCATGAAAAGAAGGAATTTGGCAGCTTTGCTATCTCCACTGTGACTGAGCTAGGGGAATTTCCAAAATGGAGTAGCAGCAAGGGGCAAAGGGAGTGAGAGAACAAGAGAGAGAGGTAGGAGGCAAAGGTGGGATAACAAGGAGGAAAGGAAAAGAAGGGGGATATGGTCTTTAAAGGTTTGAAAATCACTGCTCTAGAGCCATGGCATTGCTAGTCACTGGTTGAGAGGGCTGGAGCCCAGATTGATTTAATTAGATATTTTTATCCTGCCCTATCCCCAAAGGCTCAGGGCAGCTGGCTAACATCATAAAATACAAAATAAAACATGTAAAACACTTATAAAATCCTCCTAACCGCTCGACTGTCGACCCCTGTTATGTCCTTGCACATTTGGTTGAAAAATATGTGAATGTCAGGAAGTACAAGTTCTACATCACTTTCATAGAGCCCAGAACTACTTTTGATCTCATTGATAGAAATCTTCTATGGGAAAAGTTCAAGGTAACTAATATAGATAGTAAATAGCTGTTCCTGGTCCAACAACTGTACCATAATACTAGCATTAGAGTCAGATTTACAGCAGCCGGACACTTATCCACCAACATATCCTCATCCAATGCAAGGGTGTGTTCTGACTCCTTTTCTTTTCAATTTCTTTATTAATGGTCTAATGCAGGAACTGCAGGGAGATCACTTTCCCCCCTATTAATTGCTGGCAGAAGATTGTCGATACTGCTTTACGCAGACAACATGGTATTGCTTTCTACTACCAAAAAGGGGATGAGAAAGACACATGAGGGACTGGCACTTTTTGTAAAGCTAATCATTTAGTAATAAATTATGATAAAACCAAAGTGCTAGTTTTTGCTAAATACCATAGACCTTTAGTATGCAGGTTGATTTTTACAGATACTTAGGACTTATTTTTTCTTCATCCAGATGTTGGAGGAAACAACTCGATATGATCAAATTAAAGCTGTCCCAATCCTCCAACACCCTGATTAAATTCTGGAGAACTAATGGGGAAAGATTAGTGACGCCTGCCTTAAATATCTTGGAATCCAAGCTATGTCCACAAGCCTTGTATGGGGCAGAAATCTGTGGTCACTCACTTGCAATAGCTCTTGAAACCTTTCAAAATGGATTTTTATGAGCAATATTAGGGGTCCCCAATTCAGCACCTGCTAGTATGATTAGGGGTGAGACCAGCATTCTTCCAGTACAGGCCAAGATTTTATGTTATATGTTTGCTTATTGGCTCTGGTTATACGATATGCCAGAGTATCATTTACCAAAATTGTGTTGGCTAGAACAATTGTGTCCTAGCTATGGAACAAAATGGAAAAGAGATTTGCTTAATATGATGGGTAGAGCGGGATTTTCTCCTTCTAATTTTGATACCCTACCTGCGGGAGCCTACAGAAAGTTGTTTAAAATCAGACTGAATGATATTTTTGCCCAGACAGATTTGGGTGCTTTAACTGATCTAAAGGTTGCCCCTTGGTATTACTATTTAAAGCAAATGCATAAGTTAGAAAAATATCTTACGTCTATTAATAACGTTACAATCCATAGAGCTTTGATGCGTTTGCATTTTCAAATGATGCCCTCCAGTTTGTTGGAGGATAGATATAATTGTACTCCTTACATACTTAGGTTTTGCACGTTTAGCTCTGGTTACGTAGGATCTCCCTCGTTAACTTGTTTGCCTGTAATAATTCAGATGAAATTAGACTCAAGGTTCTCGCCCCCACTTTGAAGGGCAAGGAGCACTGGGATATCCAATAGCATCTGGGTTTTTTACTGGCTTCTTCAGAGCATGATTTTCTCATACACAAGGTGGAAAATCTGGCACATGCAATTGCAATCAGGAGGCCCTCTATTAACAGTGGATTGGTGGATACTAATTGTTAATTGCAATTTGTTTTAATTATACTAAACTGTATTATGTGATTGTTTTACTCTTTGTTTATTGTTTATTTTATTCCATTTTATTTTTAATTTCACTTGTTTCAACCTTTTGGTTATAACAGTATCAATAAATATTATTATTTATTTATTTATTATTATAAAATTCCCCACCTCCAACCCACCCAACAATCTACCTCTGCGTGTTTATTGCCTGGCCAAATAAATACGTCTTGCACTGCCTCTGGCTTGCAAGAGGTTTGAGGCAAAGCCATAAACCTCTCCAGCAAAACCCACTCACCCCGCTTCTGCTGCTGCTTCCTCCAGCTCTGTCACAGGGTGCCTTCACATGGACAGCTGCCCCGCCTCGCCCTCGGGTGGGTTGTCCGTTTAAAGGCCAGATGTACAGGCAGAGCAGAGGTTGGCAGGCTGTCCCTGCTCCATGGCTGCCCTGCCAGCGGTACTCTGGAACATCCAGGAGCACCATCAGCAGAGCGGCTAGCCCAACTTTGGGGCACCAGTTGGAGATGCGGCTGCTGTCCGTCCACTCAGCGGATGGCCACCATGGCCCCCTGCTCTCAGCTGCTGGTTGCCATGGTGTTGTGGGCAATCCATCCACAAGTCTATGGTGTGGGGGAGGAGATCGCCACACAGGCAGATTGCAGCTGCCAGATCCATTTAAAACAGACCCAGGTGCAGCTGCAAGTGGGAAGATGTGGGGGTGCACCCCCAGACTTGCTCAGAGGTTGAGCATCCCCGCATTCATGTAAAAACAACCACTGTCAGTGCAGAAGCAGCAATGGGGATGGGTCCAGTGGCATCAGGACCTGGGGCCCATGGATACTGGCGGGAAGATAAAGGTACAATTGTTCCCCATGGACTTTGCAATGTCGTGATGTGATGGCACTTTGAAGGGGCAGAGCCGTGTCTGAAAAAGGGGGTGGGACAGCCCCACCTCTGAGCTCAAGCCCCATCCCAGGCAGGAAGTAGGGATGCTGCTGAGCTAGACTAGGGAAAATAAGTACATGACTGGGATACAAGAGGCTGGTGCTCTCCTAAAGTCCACCCACCAACCAAGCAGAAACCAGCCTGAGGTCCCATTCATTCACAGGAGATTGTGTGCCCCCGCATTCAAAACAGGGGCATTCTTACCCTGCTGGGCTCTAGTTCTTCAGGCTTAGTCCCTATGAAGTGCCAGCTGTGTCAAAGACCCCATCTGCCACCTCCTTCATGTCCCAAATTTCCTTTGCTCCCCCGCACCTCAACCCCCGCCACCCCACCCCACCCACTGTATGGGGATGATCATTCTCAAATTCTTAAGGAGGATGTGGCATCCTGGAGCAAGGAGGGGTTGGCACTAGTCCCTTTCTGTCAGTAAATGCTATTTCCCTTAGTGGCCAGGGAGAAACTGTAGTCTTTTTTAAGGCTACATCACTCCCTCAATGAATTTACAGGATGCCAAATGACTTGGCTAAAAGCTGGAGGCTGTGACTGGGCCCAGCGAGGCCTCCTGTCCCTTATCTGCTAAGGACAACATGTTCTCTGTTTCCATTTAATTGGAATCCTGTCTCACCCCAAGGCTATTCTCTGTAAACCCTACCAGTGAGTACCCACCTCTCCCTATCCGCTTCCATCTCTTCCATTCCACCTGCAGCCCTGGAGTATGTCACAGCCAGTGACAGGGAACAGCTCACAGCCTCAGTGTGCCCGTTCTTTCCCCACTGCCCCTTCAGGCGTAGCAAGAGTGTCATGGCGCCTTCCACAACCTCCCCCCCCTCCGTTACCTTCCCATCAGATCGCCTCTTATCTGTGTTGTTCAGTGGAGCTGACATGGCCCCTAGTGCAGTGACAGAGGCTGTTTCATCAGCACTCCTGTCCTTCTCCATAAGCCATCCCCCTGGGCTATGGTATTTTCTGCACTTGTGACCTTTCCGAACTGCGTGTGGGGGGGTTTATGATGCAGTACACTGGCTCAAATACCTGCTGCCTTCTGCACTGCTGCCCTTTAACGAGCCACTCATTGTTTGTAGGGTGATGACAGGACACAGCTAGGGGTGTGGGCAGCAAGCAGTGAGATAGGAAGAGGAAGAGTTGGTAGAAAATAAGCCTCTTCCTCCATTTCTGGAAATCTAAGATTTGATAACTAAGCACTGGGAACGAAGGGTGAAAACAGACCTAACACTTAAGTTCACTTTAACACCGCTTTAACATTTCTTATGCATGTTGCAGGGCTGAACAGGGCACCAATACAGCCCTGCAACATGCATAAGAAATGTTAAAATGGTGTTAAGAGTTAAACAGACATGTTATGTCTGTTTTCACCCTAAGGCCCCTTTTCTGTGTTACATTTTTCAAGGGTGCATTCGCACAACACCCTCCCCCCTTGCAAACTCACCACTTGTTCCTTAGCCTGTGTTTGTCTTGTCCTATAACTATGCATTCACACAACTGCTGATTTCCCTGCATTTTAATGGCCCACCTCTTGAATCAGGAGGCAGAGAACAAGACATTGACGAGCACAGAAAGTGGTAACAATTTCATACAACATTAAGAACACGGGTTTGTGCCACTATCCACTCTAAAAGAATGTTATGTAAATGGGCCCTGGGTAGCAATGCAGGAAGCAGGCACATCAAGCAGCAACTATCAAAGCTAAGGAGTTTCACATATGCATTTTATTGGGGAGAGGGAAAGAAGGGTGATTTCAGACATTACGCCACCACGGTGAACCACGGTGAATCCCCCTGTGGGGACCATGGTGGCGTAACGTCTGTTGGGTCAAAAAGAGATTCCTGCCAGATGTTCAGCCCCGGCAGGAATCGCTTTGACCACACTTTCAGAGGTCCGGGCAGCCGGAGCTCCGAAAGCGTGGTCAAAGCAATTCCCGCCGGGGATGAACACACGGCAGGAATCACTTTTCGTCCCAACAGACGTTACGTTACCACGGTCAACCACGGCAGGATTCACTGTGGTAACGTCACGTCTGCTCCCGGACCACAGTCCAGAATCGGTGGCTGTGCCCGCCGCCAATTCCAAGCCGTGGCCAATACCCCAGGGGGGAGGGCAGGTGGCCTCAGGAGCGTGGGGGGCAGGGTTCTGCAGCCGCACGTTGCACCGTGCAGCCCCGCCTCCTCCCCCGATTCCCCTCCAGAATCAGACGGCACTTCTGTTGACGGGCCATTCTGGGTATTCACCCCATCACGGAAACAACCCGTAGATTCCCCGCCGGGATCACTCTGGCACGGCCAACAGACGTGTTGGGGGATCCCGGCGGGGAATCGAGGCGGGGGCGAGGCCGCGTGGCGCAACGTCCGGCCGCACGCCCATGCCCCCCCCCACGCTCCCCCACTACCCACCTTCTGGGGAGACGGGCGGGCACTGCAGCCAATGCGGTCGCAGCACCTGCCCGAAATGACCACGACCCAGAATCCCAGCGGGGATTCCAGGCCATGATTGCCGTCCAGACGTGACGGGCCCCTTCATCCCCGCCGGGAATCTCATTCACCACGCGATTGGCACCAGCCCCGTGGGTTCAGCTGATCGCGTGGTGCATGAGATTCCTGGCAGGGATTGAAAGTGGTTAAGATCTGGGGGGGAACTTCCTGTTCCCCAACAGATGTTACGAGGGCATTTCCCACCACAGGGAATTGACTGTGGTTGAGCGTGATCTCATAACGTCTGAAAATACCCATTGATTCCAGCGGGGAATCAATACGCGATTCCATGTCGGGACCAATGGCTGCCCCGGCACGTCTGAAAACATCCAAAGTGTGGTGACAAGCTGCTCTTGTTGCTGCATCCATGTTTTCCTGTACAGATAATATCCTAGGGCACATTGTTCTTGACCAGAAAGCAGGGTAGAACACCCTCCACTTGGACCCGTCCTTCCCATGCTTTCAACACATTAATTATTTATTAATTATTATTATTATTATTATTATTAATACATTTTATTTCTATAGAACTTGCCTGCCTTTAAATGGCATTTGGAGTGCTTTACAATAATAAAAATATTTAAATGATACAAAACAATATAAAATCAATTTTAAACAATGAAAAGGGGAAGGTAAAGAGGAAGAACAGACTACATTAAGGGAAACCTGTAGTGGATCTTAAAAGCACCTGGAGAAAAGCACTTTAGGTTGGACACAAAGCAAATAAATAAACAAATAAAAATCTGTTTTTGGTTTTCTCGCCCACCAAAATTGGGGGGGAGGGGGGGATTAACTTTTCAGCAAAGGTTTCCAGTTCAATTTGAAACCCATTTCCCATAAAAAATTGGTTTTGACAGAATTTTTTCAAGCCTTTCTAGATAACAGATGAATTAGGGCAATGCTAATATCGATGGCATGAAGACATGTGGTCACCTACATTGCTATGATCATTGAAGGATTAGAAGTAGGGCAAAGGTTACTTATGACGTTCAGACATTACCTTTTCTATGGAACTACAGGCCTTGAACAGGCATCCCCAGGGTTTCCTTTTCTATGGAACTACAGGCCTTGAACAGGCATCCCCAGGGTTTCCTGGATCTACATTGGGTATTTTCAGACGATACGGCGGCCGTTGGCCCCGTACCGGCACCACCGGCTTCGTTCCCCGCCGGGGTCACCCCGTAACGGCACAACAGACGTGCCGGGGGGATCCCGGCGGGGAAAGTGGGAGGGGCCGCGCGGCGCAACGTGCGGC
>QEPC01003194.1:4461872-4482342 GCA_003113815.1 Sphenodon punctatus
GGGGCTATATAGTGGACCCTGGCGGGGCTGCAAGCAGGCAGATGAGGGGGTGCAGCTCCAAGGGTGGCTAGGCTCTGAGTTCAGCTGAAGACACCCAATGTTACCAAAGGAGAAGAGAGACAGAAGCAGAAAGGGCTCACACACCCAAACTGGAGCAGTTACCAAGGAGCACTTTACAACACAGAACAATTTAACACAACTTTTAATCCTCACAACAATTCTGTGAAGTATGTTAGGCTGTAAGTAGGTAAGTAAAGTTTTATTTGTTGAGGCCACATGGCCATAACAACAATACAAAACAAATGAATATTTACAAACAAAAAATAAAATTAAATTAAATGATAAAAATATTAAAAGAATTCAGCAAAAATATACAATATAAAGTCCCAGGGACCAGTGTGAAAATACACATTGTCAACGGAATTAGATTAGCCAAAAAATGTACTTCTTACTTAATCCCATTTCCCCAATCCTAATTCCCTGTTCATAAGAATAGTCCCATATAGAATGTCTACTATATAAGCCCCTCGTTCACCGACACTGTATAAGGGTCAAGATTGGTAATAGACACAGAATTTTGATTGAACTTCATATGGATATTGGCCTTCCTCACCGCATAGATTGCAATTAACTTTGATCTTATAGGGTCATAGTCTCCTAGAAGATAGATTCATTGTTGAATTTTTGGCCATAGCAAGTTCTATCCAATGGCACAATGCAGCTGGTTGCACTGCTTATCATATAACGGGCATGACAAGATATAATGTTCCAGGTCTTCTGTCTCTCTGCCACAGGGACAGATCGGCTCCTTAAAGGGAGTGCCCTGGAACCTCCCTAATAACACTGCTGTGCGCATGGTTTGCAGTCTTAAGCTAATAAAAGCTTGTCTAAGGACAGGATCTGTTAAGTGATTAATATATTGGGCCCCAGTCTTGGGAGGAATCACATATCTGTAGAACGGAGAAATATAGGACCTGGAAGCCGAGGTCCTCTGTTCTTGTCTGTCTATGTCAGAGGCCCGTTGCTTTAAAAGTTTAACAATTTGACTACTAGTGTAGTCATAGAAGAAGGTCTCTGAGAAACCCCAAGCCTGAAGGCATGCCTTCACTTCCACTCACCACACATCTGTGCCATGTACATCATCGTTCAGTTTTTCTGTCATGGCTAGCCTCACAAGGGATGCTTCAGGAACATCTTTTATTTTTGCCCAGAATATTAACATTCATACCATAGATTGCCTGCCCAATTCTAAATTTATTATGGTGGTACAAGATGAAGGCGGAATCTTCAAAATCCGTCTCCATAATCCATTAATTACTGGCTGCAAGCTATTTGTTACATGGCAGTCATGCCCCCATACTTGGACGCCATACAATATTCTCGCAATTAGCTTAGCATCTATGATTTTAGAGACTGCCCTGATAGATCTTTGTCCATAGCAGAAGAAGAAGCGGTGTATGGCTAAAGCTTCAATCCTAGCCTTCTGTTTAATAGCCACAGTGTGCGCCCGCCATGCACCATTATACGAAAAAATAATGCCCAGGTATTTATACGAATGGACCAGGTCTAGCTTATGTCCCTGCAAGGACCAAGTGTATCTAGTGTAATGCCTGGTGAAAACAATAATTTTAGTCTTGTCATAATTAATGACTAGATTCTTTTCCAGGCATCTATCTCCAAAGTCCTTCAGGGATCTATCTAACCCAAGTTTACTAAGTGACACTAAAATAGTGTCATCTGCGTATAGTAACATGAAGACTTCCTGATCAGCCACACGTGGAGGATGGTATCTCCCTACCTCTCTATGTTCTGTTATAAGAGAGTTTACGTAAATGTTAAATAATACCAGAGCCAACAGGCAACCCTGCCGGACTCCGCGATGGGTCTGAACTGGTTCCGAGAGGGTCCCGTTAGGGGGCACTCTCACCCTCAGAGCGGTATTTATTTATTTATTAAATTTATACCCCTCACCCTCCTGAAACAGCTCGGGGCAAAGTATTGAAGTACTTTGACTTAATCAAGTCGGTTCTCCATCTGTAACCAGTTCAGCTCAAGCCATAATTTGGTTCTACAGATCATGTTGAAGGCAGATGACAGGTCTATAAATACTGCAAAGATCTTACATCTACAACATTTGTATTTATTAATAACATGACCGAGAACAAAAGCTTGTCCCATAGTGGATCTATTGCTCCTGAAACCGGCCTGTTCCTCTGCAAGAATACCTTCAGTTTCGGACCAGGCCTGTACATGGTTTAATAAAAGTCTAGAGTATATTTTTGAAATTATGCACAATAGGCTGATGGGTCTATAATTACCCGGATTTGCTTTATCCTCCTTCTTAAATATGGGGATGGTAACTGGTTTTCCACATATCCGGGATAAATGCAGTAGCATTAATCAATGAGAAAAGGTGTGCAATGGCAGTAATCCACCAGTCTGGAAAAATCTTGTAAACATCTCTCAAGATGTAATCAAGACCTGCTGCTTTACCGGCCTTCAATTTCCCTATTGTCTCCAGGACCTCAAGGGGCGCTACAGGCTCCCAATGAGGAGAAGCCACCTCCAGCAAGGGCGTACAGCTACACTCGAGGTCATAAGCAGAGAACAGCATGGCAAAGTATTTAGTCCAAGTTGACGAAGAGATAAACATTTCTGTTACCCGTATTCCATTATTGGAAGAATTGTTTGCTAGATTGCAAAAATGGCATGTATCCTTTTTATCTACTGCCTCTAAAAGTAATGTCCATTGTTGTTCATTATATGTCTCCCTCTTTCTTACTAACAAGGCCTTATATCCTTTCCTCACTTCCTTATATTTAGCCACCTCTTCTGGGTTGTCATAGGAATGAAGTATACGAGTTGCCTTCCTCAGGCGAGCTCTGGCTAGTCTGCAATCATTATCCCACCATGCAGATTGTCTCCTATCCCAATATTTCCTCTCTTTAGGAATATATGTGAGGGTCGATCTCAGAGAACTCATAACAGAGAACTCAACAGAGAACTCATTGAGCCCACAATGAACAAGCCTGCTTCACATCTTTGGTCAACAACAGTTGTGTGCACAGTAGATTAGCCTCCGTTTTAATAAGCTGAGCAGAGATCTTGGACTCTATTTTCTGCGACCAACGAACAGAGCGACAGGTTGTGCCTCTTCGACCGAACTCATACAGACTCTGATCAGAGTAAGCACTGCAAAACCCATTAGGAAAAGTAGTCTGTATGGGGAAATGGTCACTCTGAACCTGGTCGTCTATCTGGAAGGATATCAAGTAATCAACCAAATTTGGGGAGATGACGGCATAGTCCAAAACACTGCCCTCGCCTCTACCCACATAAGTCAGATTTCCTCCCCTATCTCCAGGGCTATTCCCATTTAAAATCCTCAAAGTTAAATCCAAGGTCAATTTATATAATTCATAACCAGCCTGATTTGTCTTATGATGACATGAAATTTTATCCGTATTAAGGTCAAACAGAGTAGTATCCATATCCATTAAACCAAGTCCCACCATCATATCAGCGGCATTTGCACCTATTCTTGCATTCAACTTTTAATCCTCACAACAACCCTGTGAGGTATGTTAGGCTGAGAAAATATTGTGATTGAAGGTCACCCAGTGAGTTTCTAGCTAAGGCGAGACTTGAGCCAGGGCCTCTCCCAACACACAATTCAGGTACTGTGCATTTAGCCACTACACCACACTGGCTCAAATTTGTAAGTTATCCCTAAACTATCTCTCCCAGCTAACGAGAAGAGGGGCAGAAATAGAGTGATGATTGACAGTGGTTCTGTGAAGATCTGATGACTGAAAACAATGCTGCTACTCCCTCCATTCCCAGACTCCTCATTTTGGAAAGCAGTTTGCTGTTTGTCCTGGTCTGATAAACCAGCCCCACTCCCACCTTGCTCAGTTACTGGCTTCCTGAAGCCACCTGCCCTGGCAACCAGTGAACTTTCCTGAGATAGAAGGAAAGAGCCCTCACAGAACCCCAGCCCCTGTCATGGGACTACCACCTGTTGGGCCATATATTACATTGTACCTGCTGTTTGGCTACAGCAAAGCCTAGAGTTCAAGTCCTGCCATTTTTAGAAATGCAAACACATTAACAGTGCAATCCTCCGGCAGAATAATGCACATGAATGCTAGCAGTTAGCACAAGCCCCATTCACTTCTATGGGACTCTGACTAAGGTTCACTTACACATAGGGTGGCCATATTAGCCGTCCCGAGCTGCATTGCAGGAGGGGGCGGGATACAAATCTATAAAATAAATAAAAATAAAAATAAAAATATTTCCCCTTTAAAAGAGGACCTTTATAAAAAATACATGTTACAGGGCTGCATTGGTTCAGGTGAAGCCCTGCACCATGTATTTTTCATAAGCATCCTCTTTTAAAGGGGAGGTATGGCCACCCTACCACACATGAGCTCTCACCTGGGAACTGCTCTCAAGGTGAAATGAAAAGGTTTTTAAAATACAAAATAAAACAAAAACCAAAAACCAGGAAATGTATTTTTGACAGTAGGTCTGAGAACTAGAGATGTGCGAACAGAACGTGATTCGGATGCTCGGCTGTTCGGTTCAGAAACCAAGTTCGGGTTCGGTTGTTCGGTTCGGCGGAGTTTGGTTCAGCCGAACATTGCCGAACATTCAAAATAGCGCTATCGGTACCAATATCAATACCAATTTTTTTTCGGTATCGGTATCATTTGGCCCTGAGACCACCCCTGGTCTCCACCCCTGGTGCCAGGAAGTCTACTCCTCAGCTGCCTCCCCCTTCAAGTCACATTTTTCCTGCCCGAATGAGCCTTCCAGTCATGTTTTTCCCGCCCCAAACTCATCCGAACTCACCCGAACATGACCGAACTGTTCAGTTGTTTCCGAGTTCGGTTCGGACGTTCGGTTCGGTCGTCTGAACAGACTGAGTTCGATCCGAACTCCGAACATCCAAACCACGTTCGCACATCCCTACTGAGAACAAGTGCTTTTAGACAGACGGCAGCTCTGGTTCTGCCTACGCTAGTCCCTTCACCCCCAGTTAGCGCTGGTTTATGTAAAGATGCCCTGCCAGAGCGGAGCAGGCTGCACCTGCTCTGGGGCATCCCTGTCAGCAGCGCTCTGGAATATCCCAGAGCATGCCAGCCAAACCTGAAGCACTAGCCAGAAGTGGAGCTGCTGTCCATCTGTAGGGCAGGCCCACGCTCCAGCTCCACACTGCCTGGCCAGCCATTGCCCCGGTCAGCCACCAGCCTAGAGTGTCAGCTAAGCCTCCGCAACTCAATCGTGTGTGTGTGTGTTTGGGGTGCGTTGTGCAGGAAGCCCATGGCCCAGAAAAACCACTGAGTCTGTCTAAAGTGGAGCCAAGCAGTCTGCATCCCCAGAGCAGCTCTAGGGGTGGCCAGGCTCCACGTCCCTCTGAAGACACCCAAAGTTACCAAAGGAGAAGACAGACGGAAGCAGAAAGGGCTCACTCATCACACACACACACACACACACACACACACGTTGGAACACCTACGAAGGACCTTGGCAGCTATCTGCATTATATATCCAGGAGATAAAGAAGGAGAGGGGAGCACAAGCAACAAGAGAACACTCCCTTCTCCTTGGTTCGTGTAACGAGAGCTCCCCCTTCTGTTTATTCAGCACATGACTCCAAACCAGACCAGACAGCCAAACATCACAGCACCTTGGGGGGTTGGCTTACAGATCTGAATGCAGCCTGAACTCATCTCTCTGATGAGATGAAAAGCTCAGAACAAAGTTTAAGCCCACTGCTTCATAGTGTTCCTTATTTTTTAAATTTGGATCTGGCAGCCCTAATCAGGAGTGACAGGATCTAGTAAAACGAGGGCAGATCTATAAAAGATTGTGTTGCTCACCAGAAACCTTTCAAATGTGACCTTGCCCCTGACATCCTTACTATTTTAAATGGCAGTTTATTCGCAAACTTGACTACTGCGTAGCATATTTCCAACACATCAAGGGCTATATGCACAATTGTCCACAAGGTGGTGGCAGTGGTACAGATTTTATTCCACAACAGTTTAGAGCAGCCCACACGCAGTCTTACCTAGCTAGGATCAAGATTTTCAAAAGCAAACTATGAGTTTAGGTGTTGTCTGAAACCCATGAAAATGCTTTATTTTCAGAGGGAGGGTGTTCAGCTCTCTCTGGAGAACTGTTTCTGATTGGTCCAGGGTTGAAAGGGGCTGGGGGATGGTGTAGGGTTGTGGGGTGTTTTTGTATTTTTGGTTTGATTTATATTTGTTTTATATTTGTATTTTAATATTATAAGCTGCCCTGAGACATCTTTGGCGAGAAGGGTGGGGTAATACATTTGAATATTTTTTAAAAAAAAATTAAAATGAGCTTAGTTTTAAAACGTTTACAGGGGAAACTGAAATTATAGAAGAATACTCCACAGTCTCTCCTTAAACACCTTGCAAAGTCAGTGAAGAAGGACTAAGTAAAGAGGAAGCTGCATTTGTGATGCTGAGGCACGATAACACCACTTTTCCCCCATTATATATGTATATAACAAAATCTAAAGCTTTGATCCAAGTCTCAATGAAGTTGTTGGGCTTTGGATCTAGCCCAAAATGTTTTGCCCATCCATAGTTCCTACTAGTTTCTGATGGTCCCAAGCACCTCACAAGGATATATTAAGTCTCATGCACACTTCTGTGGAACACGTAAATATGAAAGTCTCTTGTAATGGACAGTCCTGCTGGGGTTAAGTTGCTGTGGGAGCTAACTCATTAGCTCGGTGCATCCTTTTACTTTCTTAATTTATGAAATCTTTTTGGCTTCATCACATGCTCTTTAGATTAGCTATACAGTACATTGCTTACATGCCAGCAGAATAGCAAGGCTGTCGTGGGCCTGATTTAATGTCCCAATTATGGGCCCTCTAAGGGCAAGGAGGGGGGTCTCCAGGAATTGCCCATGAAGGCAGCACTATACCCCAGCTCCCACACCCACCCACCCTCAGAGAGGCAGCCAACTCATTAGAAAGAAAGTTTTAAGAGAGGTTGGAGGTGGGGTCAACACTCCAACCACCCACCAAATCTGAAACCTTCCTTCTTGCAGGGCGCTTTGCAAGCAGCCTGAGTGCTGCTAGGAAAATTTCTGAGTGGGCAGGAGCAATGTATTGGTCCCTTCCCCTCTGAAAATTTCTGAGTGGCGTTCAGGTCACCTGCAGCAAAGAGTCCAGGGCCTGGGTTCAGCTGAGCCCATTTGCTCTCTGCTAGCTACGCTCCTGCCACATAGACCACTTGTAACATATTTGCTGGATTAACAAATGTTTGAAACAGCTACCAGGAGTGAAAGCCCATCTCTAGGGCTCCAGGTAGCTTAGATCCTGTCTCCCGCAGATCTACAGCTCCTTCTCTAGGAGTGGCCTCTGGGTCCTACAATACTCTCCGTCGCTGATGTTCCTGTAGCCTCTTCCCTGAGAAGGCCCCTCATCCTACTGGGTACTTCCTTTTCCTTTGTAACTTCCAGTCAAGGTAGGGCTTAGTGGTCCTGGGCTGCAGATGATAGTGGGCAGGATGCTGGTAGGCTTTGGATGTGATCCTGCAAGGACTCACCTACAAACACCCTGCCACCTCCCTATTTGCCAGCGATGAAACTGAAGAATAGAGAAGGTGAGTTATTTGCCTAAGTTACACAGGGACTGAATGAGAAACAGAACCTAGGAGTCCTCACTTCCAATCCTCTATTCTAATTCAGCGGTGGGGAAACTTTTCCCTCCCACAGGCCACTTCCAAAATTAGTTCAAGCTCCCCGATTAGCATAGAAGTTGGGGTGGGGGTGCTTAAGTGAAGTGCTCAGACTCGGGGGGTGGGGGGTGTTAATAGGTCCAAAGCTAGTGATGCAACGAACAGCTAAATTGCTGCTTGTGATAAATTTTTCCATATTGGGAACCAGGATTTATTTCAATTTCCTGATACTGATACAATTTCTTGATTCTCACAATACTGCAAGATACTGTCCTGATTTACTAAATTTATGCTTACCATTTACTGTCGTGTACCATTCATTTACTGCTTACCGATTGCCGAGGGTGCCGTTTTACGTCCGGGTTTGTTGTTACCGCATTTCTGAGTCAATCACTGTGCAAATAGCTCATTCTTAACCACCCCTCCATGCCTCCAATCAGAATTGTTGTTGTATGTTGTCCCCTTTGCTCTGACCAATCTGCAACTGGATTGCAGATTAGTAAAGGAATCTGCATACCAGCCAATGAATGACAAGGAAGGAAAACTGGGAAGGAAAATAGAGAAAATTCAGTGCAAGAAATGTGGTATTGTGTTGGTATTACTTCTGGGGATTTCAAATGGATAGCAAAGCAGTAAAGGGGATCCTGATAAGTGGAAAGTTGGTAAATCGAAAACTAAAACATCAGTTGAGACATTACTGAGTACAAAGAGATCCTCAATTAGACTGAAATGGTATCGGGAACTGGGATTTTAATGAGATTTTTCATTTTGGCAAAATCCTGTTTTAGCCCTGGCCAAAACAGATCCCCCTTTTTGTTTTGTGGAGTTAATCTACATTTTCAGAGCAGAGTACAACAATAAGGTGTGGATTTTTTGTCGTGCTGGAACTTTGTAGTCCACTCTGGCCGCTCTCCCGCTGCCAGTGCTGCACCATTTTGTGCATGCACACTACAAAACAAAACAAAACCCATTTTTATTTTTTGCATGTGCAAGAAGTATTTTGTTTAGTGCTCACGCGCAAAATGGTGCCATTCTGGGTGTTTGCAAACATGATGGTGGCCTGCATTGCTACACTTTGGCATGGGGCCCACCAACATGTTTGCTTTCCCATGCCAGATGTTGGCAACGGGAGGTAACTAACTAGCGTGAGCTGTGACTCAGGGAATTCTGTCTCTGAGTCACAGCTTGCTCTAGCCTTCACCATGGCCGGGATCCGACCACAGGACTGGGAGTAAAGTGGACTTTCACATTTGAAAGTCTGCTTTATTGAACCCGGTCTGGAGTCCCTGCCAGTTCCAAGCACCATGGCGGCCATCATTGGCCATCATGGCTGCCCGTCAGAGAGGGGGAGTGGGCTGCTCTGCACAGCGTGGGGGTGGGTGGACATCTGTGCATCTCCCCACCCTCCCTGGCAGCTTGCCCCCTGTTCCGTTAGTTTGGGGCCCCACGGGATCCTGCCCATTCTGGCAGCCCCTGTCTGAAGGCAGTAAGTCTGTGACAGCACCCAAGCATGATCACGTTTGAAAACACCCTCTGTGGTGTGCAATACAGAGCGGCACCATTTTGCACAAGCACACTACACAAAATACTTTTTGCAAGTGCGCAAAAGTATTTTTTAGTGCACATACACAAAAGGACACTGCACCAGGAGAAGCTGTTAGTCTAGATCAGGGACTGGATCTCGTTCGGTCCGTGTTCTATAAGGCACAGATTGGAACAGCAAACTTTGATGGAAATAATCTGCCATGAAGATCTGCTTCAGCTCTAAAGTGGAGGTTTCAGATCATGAATCCATTTCATAGATCCATCCCATATCCTTGAGTGTATGCCCTCATCTTTTCACTATTACACTGAAATCACGTCTTCATCTCTACTCCCTTATCTCTTTCAGTGCTTGAGGGTAGGGACTAGATCCACAGGCCAGATCTAGAAATGGGAAAGGGACCGAATAAAAATCAGTCATGGGTCAGGTTTGTTCTTCAATCTGAGGGTTCTACACCTATGTCCTAAATAATGAACATTCTACAGGAGTGAATCCAGGATTTGGAGAGCAAAAGAATGCTACTGGAAATGGCAAAAGCTGCACCAAGATGAGGAAATGTACCATATGCAAAATTATATAGCCTGGGGACTAATGGAGTGGCTAAGGAGAAAGAAGAAAGAGTCCACTAATATTGTGGTTTAGAAACTCTAAGCATCTTTGGTTTCACTTGTGTCTCCTCATAGGTCTCTCTCTGCCTCAGTCCTGCCTGCAGAAGAGCTCTGTGAAGCTCCCACACTTGCACACACTCCCAACAGAAGTTGCTCCAGTAAAAAGCATCATCTGAATTGCTTTGTCTCTTGTCTGTCTCTGTTCCTTTTCAAAGTTTTCAGCATGTCCTTGGGAGAAGGAATATGAGGTTGCTGTCCAGAAGCTGAAACACACCCAAAGGCTGCTTTGAAAAGGGCAGTGAAAACTCCAGCAATCTAGAGATCTCTAGCCTCTGGGCAGTTTGAAGCATGGCACACTGAATTTGGGACGATAAAGTCTGGCCAGTTCTTCCCTGTCAATGTGACTCTTAGTCCATGCACCCCTGCATTTGCAGAAAATCCTAGAGTCTGAGGGGAAATGGGATGTGTACAAGCTGCTCTTGAGTCACACCACAAAACCCTCATTCCTAATCCTGGGTAGAGATTTATCAAATGTAGATTATCAGTCTTCCACTTCCCCTCCCTCCCTCGCACTCTAAATTAGCTCTGAAAGGGAAGATGTCTTTTCATGGTTCCCATAGATGCCGCCTCGCTGCCCTCCCTCCTCCCCTGGTTGTCTTTCAAGAGGCAGTGAGAGACAGTGGCAGCAATGACAGTCAACAGATGGTCGCCCAGCAGGGGGACAAGTGTTAAACAGAGGAGGAGGAGGAGAAGGCCTCGGCCTTCCCATTCTGTCTCGCCTTGCAATCTGCACGGTCATTCTGAGATCCAGGGCAAGGCCGGGGCTCCTGAAAAGGCTGCTGATATGAACCATTTGGATATTATCTCTTGATATGACCTCCAGAGATGGATTAAGATTAAATGGGATCAGGATCCAGTGCCACCAAAACTGTGAGGGCAGGATGGGGGCAAAGCTATTGGTCTGCCTCTGGGGGGACATCATTGGTTTCCTCAGGCAGCTGTCCCAGCTCACTCCACAGTTGCAATTACACACAAACACTTCCACCTGTTCTCACCTCTACCTCTCAATGGACTCATTATGTTTCCCCCAAGCAGCTTCCTCATTCTCACTGCTGAGTAGGACTCTTTCCATGAGTGAGCCCAGTTTCCAAATTTCTCTCTCAGTGTATCTGTCTATAACACACCAGAATCCCCTTAGCCAAAGACATCTGTTATCTGCATTGCAAATTAGTGTAATGCAGGGGTGAGGAACCTCTGGTTTGGGGGCCAAATGCAGCCTGCGGCTAGTTGTTATTTGGCCCCTGGAACCAGTTCTTGCTCCCAAGCACTGAAAGAGTGAACTATGGGGAAGGATGCAGAGAGGAGGGTATACACACAAGGACAGGGGATGGATTTATGATCTGGACCCTCCTCCTTCCTTAAGCATTTCTACCTTCAACATCTACACAGCCATTGGAGCTTGCACTAATTTTCAAAATGGCCCCTGGTTGGGAAAAATTTCTTCACCCCTGGTGTAATGGTTGACTGGGACAGGTAGTGGGCCACAGGTCTAGAGACTAGGGTTTCAAACTGGGAGATGGGGCACGCTAGATTTGTGGTGGGCCAAGTATGAAACCAGGAGGCAGCGTCGAAGATCAGGGAGTCACTCCATTGGGTGGGAGAAGTGAGAAGTTTGACAGTTTCCCAGTTCATCTCCACTGAACTGTGTGGCTCAGCTCCTAAGGCCTGAAACGGGGACTTAACTTAGTACCCGCAGGTAATACATGCATTACTGAGTACTGCATTTTGTACTCACAGGCTACCAGGGTACTGATAAGATACCCAGATACCTGAAAATTTGGTAATTTCTGGTACCAATTTTCTGAATACCAAATGGTAGATCAAGACGGAAAACCAAAAACTCAGTATGGAAAACAAAAAAATCTGGACCAAAAGTAAACAATCGGGAATGGAAGTCGACTTTCCAGGGCAGAAAACCCCAAAATAAGTATCAGAAGTTGAAAAATTGGAACGGAAGTTAAAAAAAAAAAATCTGTACCAGCAGTCGACATTCCAGGATCAGAAGTTGACATTCTGGGACACTGGGTACCCAAATCAGACTGCAGTCGGGTACCGAAAATTGGTCAGGTATACATGTGTTTTGGTGGGTACTCGTTTCAGCTCTATTCAAGACCTATGGCACCAGACAGTTTGTTTCTCTGCACACTGTGGATATAGTCATTTAACTGAACTCAAGGTTCTTCATGGTCTTGCCTCTCCCTATCTTTCTTTTCTCAATTCCTGTTACATTTCCACCTGGAAACCTCACTTCTTGACCACCACTCTCAACTGCCCAAAAGTCTCTAGCTCCCTAAACTGTCTTCACCCCTTCTTCCATGTTGCTCTCTGTGTCTGGATCGTCCTCCCTGAGCAAACATGCTCTGCTCTCTCCCTCCCTTCAAATTCCCTCCTACAAACCTACCTCTTTTGTCAGACTTTCCCTAGCTGCTTACCTCACTGATACTCCAGCTTCTACCATCCGGTCCTTCAGGGTCCTCTTCTCCCACTGCAACTGAGAGCTAAACACATGCATCTGCAACTTTTCATGAATGCATCCCTATCTCTTCCCATGGTCCTCTCTCCCTTGTCTTCCCTCCCTTGTCTGTCCTAGTCTGTAAGCTCCTGAAAGCAGAGACCTCTCTCCGATTCATGATTGCTCAGTGCAGGCACATTACTGACACTAAATAAAAGACAATAATAGTAAAATATATCACATGTTGAGGGGGAAGTTAGCCAAACTGTGGCCCTTTATAACTAGGTGGAGAGGGGAAGAGGGAATGGTTACTGAGTCCCTTTCCCCCTTTAACCTTTCACTCCCCAAAGTCCTTTGACACAAACAAACTCTTTTCTTCCTGTCCGAGTGTCTGATTGGTCAGTCAGTCCCTGCTCTGGAGCCCGACACTGCACTGTTAGTTGACTAGGTCCATTTAGTAGCAGGAGGGAGATCCACTACCAAGGACCTCTTCCACAAGGCACCACTAAACATATCAGCCAAATGACCCACCTTGCTGATTTCAGACATTATATCTGCAGCTGGCAAAGAATGGGATGGTTTGTGCGCACACACACAAAAAGAGATACAGAAGAGCTAGGGTTAGCTCAGCATTATACTATTATTAAGGAACTATACAGAACCCCTATGAAGAATATGAGCTATCAAGTAAAATGGATATAGGGCCATGAGGATGAATAGAGCTATGATGGCCTATTAGATTTAGCTAGGGTATGACTGGGTGGATTTCCGGTTTGTAACCAGATTAGTCTGCAGGGGTCTAGAGTTTTCCGATTTCTGATTTCCAGCTCTGTAGAAGTGCTACGATCCATGCTCATTATGTCCCATGTTGGGAAAATTATATGTTGATTGTGGCTTTATGAGTCTATTTTACTATATTTTATAAGGACTAGGGGGATATTTATATATCTTGTACTTTGGTAAGAAATTGGGGATTAAGTGAGTTTGGAAGTTATACTATATAGAGATTTTGATTTAAAATGTATAGTAGCCCTTGTTGGGGATAGTATGTAGTAGCTTATTGATACATTTTAATTTTAATTTTGATGTATTATAAATGATTTTTTATTGGTAATGTTTTATTGTTGGTTTCTTTTGTTGTGACTTTGTCGAAACAATACATTTTTCCTTTTCCTTTCCTAAAAAAAAAGAGATACCTAGGCTCAAGTCTGTCCTGGAAGTGCAGCTCCCTAGATCCCAGATGCATGCGGGATGTATTAAGTGGAGCTGGCGGAGTTGTCCTTCCAGGCCCCAGCATTCCATCAACCAGAACTCTTGTGACCAAACAGCTGATGAGTGGCAATAACAATGCCTGCTTACCCATCACCAACAACCCCAGCCTCAGTCCTGTCAGGGAGGGGTCTCGCAGAGGCTCACAGTGATACTGCGAGAGCCCTGGCACAAATTAAGGCCTGGTTGCAGCATAATTCCCACACATCACTGAGTCCTGGAACCAGTGGTTTCTTTAAACTGATAGTTTTGGGGTGGCCCCCCCCTGCCCCCATGTGTGTGTCTCAGACTCTCAGTTCCACCCCTCTTTTAGATGTAAGACAAAGCTCTAGCTACCTCTACCACACTCCAATCCTAGCCCTTACAGCCCTTCATCTGCATTCAAACATAACTTATTATTCTAAGCTGCCATAGATCCATCTCCTGTCCTTGAGTGCATGCCCTCATCCCCACTCCCTTCCCCTGAGCTCATTCATTCAGTGCTTGAGGACAGGGGTTGGATCCATGGGTCAGAACTAGGAATTGGGAACGGGTCAAAAAACCAGCTACGTGTTGGATTTAGCCCTTGGGCTTGGAATTCCCCGCCCATGGCCTAGAGAGTGTGTGATTGTCATGTTGCTCCCATATGTAAGAGATGGAGACAAAGCAGTAGTTCAGATGATAACTTTTATGGGACCAATTTCTGTTGGTAAATGTATGCAAGCTTTCAGGCCACAAGGGGAACGCTGAAGTCACATTGTCTGTATTCCTCCACAGCCATGAGGTTTAGAAAGCTAATTTTTCTCAATGAAAGTTAAGAGTCTTTCAATTTCAACAACTGGGTCTTAAAGAAAACATCCAAAATGACATGCTTCATGACAAAAAAATTGAGAGTTTGCAACTCTTTCTCCTTTCTTTGGATTTGCATAGCTTGTGTTTTTACAAATTCTACAGTTTAGGTTCTTTCAAACAAATCCTCTGCACCCCCTTGGGTTACAAAATTTCTAAGAAAATGGTGTACCAGAGGTTGGCGGATATTGGCCGTCAGGAGAGATGGGCTGTATTAAGTGCAAGCTCTGTCCTGGGCCCCACAAGTGACTGTTGGGTTAGTTCGATCATCCGAGGTTGTACCTGGAGTGTGGGCTCCCCCCTGCAAGGAGGAGCCTGTTCTTTTTGGCCCAGGTGAATTATTTTCCTTCATTGCTCACTCAGGGGAGATATCAAGGCACCCCATTGGCCGAGCACCTTTGCCAGTGCTCTCTGAAGCAGGTAGAGTCTTTAAAGCATATTATTTTGGATTGTCCCTTGTATGCCGATCTTCATCAGAGATTTATCTCTCCTGAGATTAGTACCTTCCCCAGTAGACCTTAGGAGTTTTATATTAAACGATTGTTTTGTGACAGTTCTAAGGAGGTTACGTTGAAGGTGTCACAATGTTTATTTTATGTCTATTTTAGCAAACAGCTTTAACTGATTACTTTGCTTATTAGCCTTTTATTTTATATATATGTATTGTATGTTTTTTATTTATACAATTTTTTTTTATCAATATTTGTTTGGTATTTTGCAATGACCTTTTGGTCACACAATAAAGCTATATATATATATATATATATATATATATAAAACAAATCCTCTTTCTCCATAAAACCATTCTTTCTCCTCTTACACCCTCAAGCTTTATCTAAAGAGAAAGAGGGAAAGTTTGTCATGTTGGTCCCAAACGTAGGAGATGGAGACAAATTAGTTAAGCTGCTATCTTTTATCGGACCAGTGTCTGTTGGTGAGAGTATGCAAGAGACCATACAGAATTACAGGTCCCTTCCACAAGCATCTGAAGGGCATAGCTACAGACCAAGCAACGCAGTCTCGGGAATACAGACATTGGTCCAGTAAATGATATAACATCTAAACTACTTTGCAACTAAAGAGAGAGGCAGAGAGAGAAATTTTCTAAACTGAGGCATGAAAAGGAGCGTGGTGTAGAATGTAAGAGCAGCAGCCAGGGAAGGGGAGGCAGACACCACTACTGCCACCAAGCCTGAAGAAAGGAACAAAAGGTGAAAGAAAGTAAAAGGAGGGGGAGCCAAGGAGGGGAAACTACTTAAAGTTTGTTATGAATGCAACAGTGTCACGGTCTTTTATGCAGACCAAAGGGCCTGCCAGGGAAGCACGCAGCCCCATTATCGCACGCAGAGGAGGGGTGATAAATGGTCACTGCTCGACATTGACTCCGGCTGACAAACGTTCCGTTCCTTGGGGAGGCGCAGTCAGGGGTCTCCGCTACACCATAGCCATTTGGGCCACTGACAATAGGAGGAAATTACAATGCATCTGCTGCGAGAGTGTGCAGGGAAGGGCGATGGTAACAAGGGTCCTGGCTGCTTAGCCACCTCCTCCTCCTCTTTCCTCCTGCATCACCTCCATTTCCCCCTATCTGTTTAGATGATGAAGTTCTTGCTGGAATTTCATGCCTGCCACATCCAGCTGCTCCTATTCTGAGAGTGATGCACACCCAGTGCCCCTCCCCCCCCCCTTTCCGCCTCCAAACACACTTTTCTTTCTCTCAGACACTAGACAAAAACTCGTGGAAGGACAAAGAATTCAAATACTACAGGCAAGCACTATTGGCCGGGATATGGGAAGCACGGCAGAAGCCAGTGCAAAAGGAAAGTTTTGTTATTGGCTGGAGACTTATGGTTGCTAGAGAGGGTGCTGGGTTCTAATGGCTGATTAATTTCTAGAGCTGAAATGGGTACCCAATAAAAGAGGCAAACCTTCACATCTACACTATCCAAAATGAAAATGGCAGCTTGCATAATAACCGCTATTCTTTTGTGCTCTGTTGGGTATCTGCTTTGGTTATTCTGATATTTTGTTATTGTCAGGTTTTCTTTTCATTTCTGGGGGAGTTGGCTATTTTGATATTTCAGTTATGTCACAGTGGCAATATCTGGACTATTGTACATGTAAAATTGCCAAACGTGCAATCAAAATACTGAAAAGGTCAAGAAACTGAAACAACCAAACTTTAAAAACAAAACAAAAACAAAAAAACCCCACTAGAAACCTCCCCAAACCAAAACAGACTAGCCAAAAAGTAAGTAAAATTTTAGCATGGATTATAACAAAATATATACAATAAAATAATAATCATCACTAAAAATCAACACTAAATTAAATCAGGAGAAAAACTTTCACAATAATAAACATTTCCAAACTAAACGGGTCAAAGGGGTCTTCAGCAAAAATCAAACATAAAAATTTTAGGAAATCAAATTAATTCCCTTTTTAACTGGTAAAATCAAGCAAAAGAATTTCAAGTCCTATTATTTACTTAAAATAAGTACAGTTCTGGAAGGAGTTATCCTCCTTCCCCTTATAAATATGCAGGATTTATATTCTTACTAGCAAAAGCAACTACCTTGACATGATGTTGCCACTCCCCACCCCCAGTTGGCTCTGAATTGGGTACAGCCCTGGAGGTAATTTCAACAAATTAAACTAATAAATTGATTTTATTTCTGAAGGGAGATATCATTCCTCCTGTAAATTATACAGATGTCCTTATACTAGTGCATCGTTAATTGTCCCAAAATCTAAAGTTAACCCTAGCTCTTTATCGGAGCTTGAGTGCAGGAAACTCTTGGCCTCTGAAAATACTATCTTGCAAAGCGATCAACCAATCAATATGTTTAGCCATATCTGATTCAATATACTTAGCTATTTTTGAGGAGCTAAAGCATCCATTTATACAGTACTACCATCCTACAAGGAGATGGCCCGTTGCCTCTGAAGGCTTAAGGCAAATGCCAAATTAACAGCCTTAAGAATCTTATCCCTGTTGGTATTTGCTAATATATAAGACAATTTCAAAGCCTGATTCCAATAAGATCTCTTAAGAAGCAATGGTGTCAAGAATTTCCATCTGGCATTCATTGTAAGAGGGCAGTCAAATAAGTAGTGGATCAAATCTTCCTGCTTCAGTGAGCCACATGGACAGAGGCGCATAGCGTGGGGTATATGGTTGTATCTACCTTCTATCAAGGAGGAGGGCATTAGTTGAAATCGCAACTGGGTGAGAGAGATTTTCATAATTTGTAGTTTGTCACCACTGTAAGATATTTTTCATATTGGTGCTGAAACTTAAACAGATGCATCAAAAGAGCAATCTTACTCTGAGTCAAAGACATCAGATCCTTTTGTATGTAAATATCCTTAAGTCAATTTTTTATCATTGATTTGATATTTTCCCTAGGAAAGTAATTCAGGAAGGAGGTTGGCAAACCCAACTGATTGACTAGTAGATCTAATTTCCCCTTCCAGATGGAATTAAAGCCATCCCCTTGTTTCTGCTTCCAGCACATCTTAGGGCATGAATCATCTGACTTGTCTACTAACCTGACCCAATACATAAGAAAATTCAAGTGGATCTTCATTTCTACTGGGAGAGTTCCTGTTTCAACTCACATCAAGTGAATAGGCATTCCATGGCGGACCCCACGAACTGAGCGAAGCAACCTATTCTGGAAAATTTCAAGCTCTTCCGCTTGTGTAAAGCTCCAGATTTCTGCACCATAAGCCGCCTGAGGTTTCAATTTATTTTCTAATAATTTCAGTGCAGGTAATACCAATCTCCCACCATCTGTTCTCCAGAAATGAATAACTTCGTTCGTTGATTGGGCCAACTTAAGCTTGGTTGCAAGAATATGATCTTTCCACATGCCCCTTGATGAGAAGATTAACCCTAAATACTTATATTTGTCAACTTGCTCCAAAGGAATCAAGTCCAATTGCCAGTTCTTAGTAGTCCTATGTCTAGCACATATCATAACTTTGGTTTTCTCATAGTTTACACTTAAATGATTCTTTTTACAATATACACCCAATGCCTGAAGGAGCCTGCGAAGCCCAATCTCAGATGTAGCCAGTAGGACCATATTATCTGCATAAAGCAGAGTTGAGAGTAACCTCCCATAGATACTAACTGGGTGGTATACAGTGCTGCTTAATTCTGAAATTATGTCTTTGATAAAATAATTGAAGAGAAATTGAGCTAACACACAGCCTTGCTTAACTCCATTGCCAGCTGAAATGTCCTTTGTCAAATGGCCATTTGTGGACAATCTGACCCTTAGTGAAGTGCTGGTATATATTAATGAGTTCACCAGATACAGCAGTCTCTTGTCCACATAATTTGTTTCTTCTAATTTTGACCACAAAATATTTCTATCTATGGTATCAAAGGCTGCTCTAAGATCCACAAATGCTGTGTAGTGCGTATAGCTTCATCTTCTTGTTATAAACATATTTCTCAATCAAATGCAGCAAAACAAAACAATGGTCTACTGTTGAGTGACCTGCATGAAGTCCTGCTTGCTCCTCAGAAAATATATAATTGTCCTCAGCCCACTTTTCCATCTTGGCCAGAAGATACTTTGCATAAAGCTTGGCCACTTCATCTATTAAACTAACTGGATGATAGTTTCCAGGTTCTGTTCTGTTACCCTTCTTAAATATAGGAACAATTATACTAGTATTCCATCCCTCAGGAGGGATGCCAAAGAAATAACTTATTTAGTATTGGGTTCCACCATTCTACATTTTCTTGAAAGACTTCCCCTGGAAGTCCATCTTCACCTGGGGCCTTATGAACCAAAAGCCCAAAAATAAGTGTCCTTAGCTCAGAAGTCTTGATCAAGTCCCATGGGGGAAGAGAAATAAGATTGCCACTTTTCTCACATAAGGAAGTATCTGGATGTCTATTAAAGATACCCGAAAAGTGAGCTATCCACTGTTGTGAAGAGAGCATAGGTTCGTACACAGTTGGATCTCTTGTCACACCCCCCATTTACTAATTGCCAGAACTTAGTAGAGTCTTTTTGTGAAACAGCTTCACCCAAACTTCCCCAGAGATACTTCTGATGGTTAGTTTTCTTGTCCCTGGTAAGATTCCTATACTGACTCTTCAAATCAATATAAGTATTAATTGTCTGATTTGTTCGATCTTGCCTCACCTGCCTAGCTGCCTTATTTAAAGCAAATTTTAGTTGGGAACAAACTATATCAAGAGGGTTTAAGAGGTCTCTTTCCATGTTTGCAATGGGAGGCCAGCATCACTGCGTTCTTAATTTTAGTTACTAGTTCATTAAATAATGCCGGGATGTTATCGTCCATTATATCGGCTTCAGAGAAAGATTTTCTAACAACACACATATCCTGTGAGGCCAGAAATTGATGACACCCAAGCGAGGTCTTTTCTCCCCATCTCTGGACTCTAGAACCCAGAAACCCAAGGCCCTCTAAAGTAGAGAGATGATCATAATATTTAAAAGGCTCAAGTTGCAAGACATATTCTACTTCTATTGGTTGTTGATTGGAGCTGCAGAAGCCTGCAGGGAGAACACCTGAAACTGACCACCTACCTGCTTGTAGCTGCTGCGGGGGGGCTCTGGAGCTCCGCTCGCCTTGCTGCCACCGCCGCCGCTGCCGCCGCTGAGTCCCACTGCTGGGGCCACCGCCGCCGCTTCTCGTCCCCGCCAGACACCTGCGGGGAGAAGAACAGACAACAGTAAGGTTGGGGGCTAGGGGGGGGAACGCAGAGGGCAGCCACGTGGGCTGTCCTATCCCCTCCCCCCCCACCCGGAAGTAGCGGGGGCATAAAGCCCCAGGGACAGCGGTGGAGCCGCAGGCCGCGGCCGCATGCTCACGGCCAAAGGGCCGCAGCCAAAGGGCCGCAGCCAAAGGGCGCGGCACTTTTGGGGCACTTTGGGGGGCTGCAGGGGGGTGGGGGGGTATTGCATGCTCTGTTGTGGGCTTTTGTTTATTT
>QEPC01003194.1:4511288-4525249 GCA_003113815.1 Sphenodon punctatus
TCCCTCCTCCCCCCACCTTCCTAACCCGACCCTCACACTCCTGCCCCGACTCCCTCCACATTCCTGACCACCACACCTCCGCCCCCTCCTCGTGACCCCCCACATCTTCCCAACCCCTAACTTGGCCCCCACCCCTCCTCCTGACTTCCCCCCACCTTCCCAACCCCTGACCTAACCCCCGACCCTGTATTGGTATTTTCTGATGTGATTAAACACATCACAACAAACTAACTAAATTATCCAAACAAAAAAACGATGGTTTCAAAAATCGTTAAAGGTAGGACCATTACCAAACCAAAAAACTTCTTTCTTATCCAACATTTCACACCATGAAAATTTAATACAATTCCCATTCAAAAAAACACCAAAAAGCATGGAAATTATTAAAGATTTTCTATCTGTTTCATAATTTACCATCAACATAAATGTAAGATATGTACTTAATTCCTTACCATACATATTCTCTTATTAAATTTTATTACTAACTAAATTATCACATTTTTTTCATTATTAGGCATTAACTTATTATCGTAATTCAACACTGAACAATTTTTAAAAACTGCCTTAACTCTGTCATTTCAGTTGACACTGTCAGTGTAGACAACTGTATAGAATCCGTTTGACTGCATGCAATTCTGCATGAAACAACAGAGTTAAGGCAGTTTAAAAAAATTGTTCAGTGTTGAAAACGCAAGGCACATTTCTGACTGCACTGAAATCAATGGCTAAACACCCCTTGACTTCAGTGGAGACAAGATTGTGCCCTTGTTAATAATAAATACATTCTTCAACATAATCAAAAAGCAGAAGATTTAAAATCCAAATAAATGTATAAACATGGATAATCTGTCCATCCTCTTGGTTAGCAAAAACAAGTCTCCAGTCTAGGCCAAAGGTTGTATTTAGTTGAAAACTTAAGTTATTTAAATTTTATTTCCCACCCTATCCCAAAGGCTCAGGGCAGGTAATAAAAACTACATATTTAAAAAATGAATAAATTGGTTTTATCAGCCAACGAGAACTTTTCTTTAGGAAAATCATGATAAAGCACAAATAAAAAGCGTGATCAAACCTGATGATTTAAATTAAAAGGGTTTTTTTCCCCTCTTCAACCTGATTTAAATCATGACTAAAATAGGTGATTTTAATCAATCCACCCTGGTGTCATGCTTGAAATTCCTCACTAAAGGGTTAATCTCTCTGAATTCTCTGCTAGAGCCTAAAGACTTGCCTATAGTCAAACAGAGACACAAAATAAGATTAAATGAGCAAAATGACAGCTCTGGACTGGAGGGCTTCATAAACTAGAAGAATTTAAACCAAAAATGTAGATCCAAAAGAGAGCATCCCAAGTGACTTGGAATGAAAATCTGATTTGCTTGCAGGGTTGGGGTTTTTTTAGTGCGACACTCCCCCCCCCCCCCCCATGGTACTGTGTTTTCACCCATCTTCCCGTTCTGAATGTTGGACCTCTTTGAAAAACTCTCTCCTGAAGGGTTTGAAGGCAAACTACTGTGTGACTGGTGCCCTCCGAATAACACCACCGGGGGGAGCTGGAACTTGCCAGTTTGCTGGCTATGCTTAGAAATGACACTTGGAAGGTGGGGGTGGGGGAAGGAGGGAAATGTCACTGTACCACCCTTGATGAGCTCGGGGGCCCTTCATCCTCCACAAGCCTAATCTGAAGGCACAGCTCAGTCCTTCAGAAGGAGGGAGTCCAATAGGAAGTGCAGTTATCCCTCTACTTGCTCTTTTTGTGTCTGCAGTCTCAGGCGATCCAGCAGCACCAATGACTGAGTGTTCTTGAAAGAAAGTCTGATAAAGCATGGAAGGAACAATCTTTGGCAGTAAGAGGGATCCCCCTTCACTGTGGATTGCACTTGACATTTCAAGGACCAGAGTCTTAGAAACAGATGTACCAAGGGCACCCATCAAAGGAGAGCCCCTCTTACTGTCCCCTAGGAACCATTGAATAAGAACTACCATCATCAGGAGCCAAGCCTAGGCATGGCAAACAAAAACATGCAGGGCTTGTTTAGATGTGGTGGTAGACTATGCAGAAGCTGCCCAGCTACTATGTGGTAGCATTGGACAGGAATATCTTAAGGATTTTGGGGACTCTGGATACAGGACTGATTAGGGCGCCCTACCGTGCGTGAGGAATTGAAAAAAGTTTGTCATTGTTGTATCCAAAATTGTATTGTAGCTAAACTGCCTAACTGAGTCAGACCAATGGTCCATCTTAGCCCAGTATTGTCACAACCTGACACGGCAGCAGGGGTTTCAAATTTGGGTCCAAATCCAGCTCTTCCAGGCCATCCTGGCATGCTACCTGAGACCCCTCCAAGCCCGCAGCAGAGGCCTCCCCCGGGTGTGCTACCAGGGATCCTGAAATGGAGATGGTGGGGATTGAACCTGGGGCCTTATACATGCAAAGCATGTGCTCTTACCACTGGAACTATTCCCCCTTGTAAGTCAAAACATTGGTGTTTTACATGCCACATACTATAGCAACATCTATGCTTTTATATTTGACCATTTTTGAAATGCCACTTCCTAGATTTTTGGGAAGCAAAAAGTCATGAAAACAGAAAATTTTGCCATGGCAAACTAATGTCATCCCCTTGTTCTTATTTCCTCCCCCAGAGCTGGTGTCTTTCCAGAGCCCTGCCATTCCACCTTCCCCCATGACTTATCTCCTGAGTACTATCACCCTCCCTCATCATTTCCCCGTACTCAGTCCCCCTGCATTGTGTACCTCCCTCATTCTCCCTGTGTCCATATATTACCTCCTGTCCCTCAGAATCACTTTCAGACTCTGAGAGACCTAGGGCAGGAGGAAAGGCTCATCATGAAAGCCTGGATGTCAGACAGAGGGTAATTTCAGACGTTATGATACCACGGTCACCCACAGTGAATCCCCTGTGGTGGCCAATGGTACCGTAACGTCTAAAGGAATTTCCGCCAGATGTTCACCCCAGTAAATACCTGGCGGGAATCTCATTGACCATGCTTTCGGACCTCCTGCCGCCCAGAGGTCCGAAAGCATGGTGGGATTGGGCCCCAAGCGTGGTTGGATTGGCCACGGTCTGGGCCGGGCCACAAGTAACGTCGGTTACCTGCAGCCCAGCCAGATCGTGGCCCCGGCCAGAGTCCGGGATCGGGCTCAGCGGCCATATTGGTCACTGCGCCCACCCGTCTCCCGGAGGGTGGGCGGCTGGGGGAGCACGAGGGGGCAGGGCTGTGCAGCCGCACATCATGCCATGCAGCCCCTCCCCCTCCCCGATCCCCAGGCAGAATCAGGCCGGCACATCTAAAGGACGGCCGGACTGATTCCTAACCGGGATCCGAAACGGATCCCGGAGCACGATTCAGCATGGCGGGCCTGGTGGCCTGTCACGTCTGCAATTACCCAGAGTCAGCTCATCATTAAGGTCCTAAGGAAAGGAAGTGGGGAACACAAAAAACAGGAGAGACATGACCAGGAACCACGGGAGCAAGAACTAAGGACAAAAAACACAAGGGACAGAGGAAACACAGAGCTAGAGGGAGCAAGGACTAAAAGGGGAAGCAGCATAAGAGGGATGCCAAGAATCAAGGGGGTCAGGAACAATAAGGTAGCTAGGGTTGGGAGCAAGAAAGAGCAAGGGGCTAGAAACCAGTGCTAGAACATGACAGGGAGACACAGAGTTTGCTTACCCATGTTACACAAACTAACGTTCATTCTTGTCTAATGATAATTTGTGTAACGTGGGAGAGCAGCCTTCTTCATTCAGGACTGCAAATATCAATTACTCCCATCATAGATGACAGCGCTGAAAATCCAGTCCTGTCACTCACGTAAGTGGAAGCTAATGTGAAACTTGAATGTGTGCAGTAGCTACTAACGTGAAATTCCCCTGGTGGAAGAGGGAGGGAATGCGGGTAAGGGAGAGGGGGGAGGCAACCCCAAGCACACACACCCCACCCAACCCAGCCCGGGGGAAGAGCAGGGAGGACTTTCCGGGGGTGGGGGAGGGAAAAACCAGAGGACTCACCTTGATCTCACATAATAGGCAAGCAGCAGAGGCACAGACAAGAGCAGAATGTGAGGGAGGGGAGAGAGAAAGTTGTTCCACCCGGCTTCCTGTTGGTACCAGCATGCCTATACTGCTGGTACCCAGTCAGGAAGCCAGGAGGCAGGTGGGGTCAGACACAGACTAGGAGGGAACCTGGGGAGGAGAAAGAGACAAAGGAAAACAGGCCTGGGTGGTAGCGCCAGCAGATGGACTGGCTCTCCCAGAGGCCGGGACAGTACAGAAGGCCAGCGAAGCTTCCCCCACCACAGAAAACTACATCATGAAGTTGCTGTTGCGTTGCCCCCTGCCTCCAAATTACATTGTTTCAGCAGACACAATTTCTTACATGCTACATAGCAACATATTTTTTTCTGCTTTAAATTTGCAGACTTCATCTCCACAATTTTATTTTGCTATCTGGTCCATTCACAGTTTAATTGTTGCCACTGCCAACACCGTGATTTGGTTGTTTCATCCCTTAACAAGGGCTGTCTTAGGAAGAAAGAAGTGCAAAGAAGCATCTGCTCCTTTCTTCCCACATCCCCACTATTTAAAAAACTTAAGGGGATAGGAATGAGAAAAATGGCAGTTTAGGTAAGGTTAATACCCATTTGCACTCCATCAGGTACCTGTTTCAGGTATTTCAGGTTGGTTTGTGTGTGTGGGGGGTGGAGTTTGAGTTATTCCAGTATTTTTGTTACATCATTTCAACAATATTAGCACTATTGTACATGCACAATTGTCAAAACTGATGTAACTGAAATATGAAAATAACTAAATGGAAAAACAAAACAAAATGGAGTACCCAATAAAATGGAGTACGAGTGGTTACACATGCAGCCAGGTCCTGGACCGAAGTTGGCCCAAAGCACGTCTGGTTTTACCCTATTGCGAACACACTACCCAATGCATGCTTACCAGGGACTGGGTTTTATTCATGCTTGCAGCCAAACACACATCTAACACCATAACATAGCCGCTGTTATATATAGATAAGTACATTGCCCCACTTCCAGTCTACAGTAATCTAAGCCCATAAATAACAATAATTTTTATTTCTATAGAGCATCCCCTCGCCCCTTCCCCTCCCCCAATGGCACTTGGAGCACTTTACAACAATAATAAAACTATAAAATCCGTTTAAAATACACATCAATTTAAAAACAATTGAAAGGGGGAAGGTAAAAAGGGAGGAGAAAACACATCAAGGGGAACCAGCAGTGGATCATAAAAGCCCCTGAAGAACAAGCATTTCTTCAGGTGCTCTTTAAAGGTGAGGAGGGAGGCACTGAGATGGACGTCTGGAGTTCCACACTGAGGGGCCCGCCACAGTAAAGCCCGATCGCCCGCCAACTTAAGGTGCAATGGCGGGATCCCAAAAAAGCAGGTGGTTTCTGAGTGCTGATAACCATCAGTCTGAAGATCTAGGACCAGGTCCCAAATATAGGTACAGCCTACACTGTTCAGGGCCCTAAAAACCAGCAGTACAATCTTAAACATCCAGGCAAAGTTGGTGGGAGGAAGCTTTTGGATTGCTGCTTGAATGCACAACACCATGGACGTCTGTTCAAGTTGAAACAGGATCAGCTATTTCAATGAGGAATGGATTTTCCACAGATTTATCGTTACATCCGGACGGCAACACCTATTATTAGCACTGCTATTGTAGGTATCACAGCCTTACCCTTACTTTGTGGTACAATCAAGTAAACTGAAAACAAAAGGGAGAGAGGGGGAGATTTCATTCAAATAAATCCAAAGGAAACTGCTTATTGTCTAAGGGATCTAATTCTGAAAACACTTATGCCCATCTCATGCAGAAGGACCAGTCCTCACTGGGATCAGTCACATGTATTCTGTCTCCTCCCACCCCCACCCAAACCAGCAAGGCTGATCCTATTTTATTTTCTTTCTTCATCTCTGCTGCAGGGTGGAGCACAGTCTAGCTTTGTGCAAGTACAGTTGGGTGTAGATCCTTTGGTCCCTATAAAGTTTATAGTCTCTTCGTATGAAATGTTCCAGGCACAGACGAGCTGTTTTTTTCCCATTTGGCAGCTTGACAATTGACTAGCCTGCAATGTTTCTTTTAATTGCACCACTCAGGAGCAAGTTTGGACATATGCCCCTTTGCGGGCATCTGAGCTGGCATGAAAATAAATCCACGCCTTGTGTCCTGGAGCAAAGAAAACCACCCGCAGAGATATGCTAATGGGAGTGCCCATCGTTCACTCTCCACCCCTGGCTGTAGTGTCCCCTCCCCCCCCCTCCCCAAATTTCTCTCAAAACTGATTACAGACTGAGTGTATTACTTTCTAGGAGGTAAAGACGTTACACAAATTGGGAAACTGAGGCACAAAGCAGTTAAGTGCCATATCCAGAGTCCTACAGACACCCACATGTGTTTCTGACCTGCTAGCTGAGTTGCCAAAGCAGCTGCTTAAAATCAGCCCATTTAGTTTTTGCAGCCTAAAGCCATGTGTTCTCTTCAGCGCTACCTGTATAGGGCTGGCTCTGTGTCTGTACGTGGACAACTGTGAATGAGAACAGCACACAAGAGAGCCTCGTTTGTTTATCTTTTCTACGTGATTTATCTGGGACTGGCAGCCAAGACTGGATTACAGTTGTAGCCCGTCCCCTCACCCCCAGTCCACAGATATACCTACTGTCTCCTAGGACTCCAGTTTACCCATAAAGGCTGGGAGCCCCTTTCTCTCACCCAGCCAGACCTAAGAATCTGTGGGCTGAAAATAAGGCAAAGTTGAGTTTAGGGGAAAGGCACCGTCTGAGAGAAAGCTTTAGGTAATTCCGACTGGGAGGTGATCAGCCTGATAAAGTGATAGTCAAGTGGGTGTGATGAGGAAAGAGCAGGGGTGTAGCTATAATAGGTGCAGCCGCACTGAGGCCCACGTGCCTGGGGAACCCACGCACATGTAGAATGCATGTGCACACTGGAGAGGAGAGCCCCAGCAGGGGGCCCATTCCATCTTCTGCACCACAGGACCCGTTCCCACCTAGCTACGCCGCTGGGATGGAGTGGTGAATCATGAACTACATTACCTCCTTTGTCTATGGGCTGGAGCCTTAGGCCTGCTTCAACTTTGCTTGGCACGAGACCTAAGGACGGAGTGGAGGCAAAGGCATTGCTATGGCATCTCTGTCATCCTATGATTCTGAGGATATTTGAGTGATGGGTCACGGTCAGGGTTGCTAGCAAAATTAAATTCAGGGAGATGCAGAGGGCAGGAGAGCCCTTTCATCCCACCCCTTTCTGATCATGTAACCATGCCCCTTGCTGGGCATCATGACATCAGGATGCCTGGGAAAGGAGGAGCGTGGCCACATCAGAAAGGGGCAGCGTCTTTGCCCCACCTCTTTCCAGCATGTCCCCACCCCCTTTCCAAGCATTGTGATGCCACGGTGTTCGAAGCATGTCAGAAAGGAGCATGGGAGTCGCTTCACACACACACACCCCCACTTCCAGTGCAGCCCTGCCCCGTATGTCAAGGGCTCAGAAGGGACTGGGTCAGGTGGAAGCCAAGAGAATGCAACCACACCCCCTAGTACTTCCCTCCCAGCACCCATAGACAGGGCCTATGATATGCTAGAGCTGCTCTGAATTACAGAATATAATGGTGCCACTTATGTAAAAGAAAGCTCAGGATCTTGCCTCCTTCTTCACCTCCAAGATAGACAAGATCCACCTCGACATCGCTTCCCACTCCTCTCTTCCAACTCCCACCCCTCTCCCTCCTCCCCCTCCTTCTCTCATGTCCTCCTTCTCCCCTGCCTCCCTTAAGGAAATCTCCTCTCTGCTCTCCTCCTCCAACCCTTCCACTTGCCCCCTTGATCCCATTCCTTCCCGCCTCCTCACCTCCATTACTCCCACTGTCGCCCCTTCCTTCCTGCACATCATCAACCTCTCCCTCTCTACTGGCTCTTTCCCTTCTGCCTTCAAACATGCCACAGTCTCTCCTATTCTCAAAAAGTCCACTCTTGACCCCTCTGACCCTTCTAGCTATCGTCCTGTCTCACTCCTTCCTTTTGCTTCCAAGCTGCTTGAACGTGTTGTCTACTCCCGCTGCCTTGACTTCCTATCCTCCAACTCCTCCCTTGACCCCCTCCAATCTGGCTTCCGCCCCCTTCATTCTACTGAAACTGCTCTCGCTAAGATCACCAACGATCTTCTGGTGGCTAAATCTAAACGTCTCTATTCCATTCTTGTCCTCCTTGATCTCTCTGCTGCCTTCGATACTGTTGACCACTCACTCTTGCTGGATTCCCTTCACTCCCTTGGCTTTTGTGGCTCTGTCCATAACTGGTTCTCCTCCTACCTCTCTGACCGCTCCTTTAATGTGTCTCTCTCCAACTCCGCCTCCTCCTCCTTCCCCCTCTCAGTTGGTGTTCCTCAAGGCTCTGTTCTTGGCCCTCTCCTCTTCTCGATCTATACCTCATCCTTAGGCAAACTCATTGCCTCCCATGGCTTCCAATACCACCTCTATGCTGATGACACTCAACTCTATCTCTCTACTCCCTCTCTCTCTCCCTCTGTTCAAGCTCGTCTCATCAACTGTCTCTCTGACATCTCTACCTGGATGTCTCAACGTCAACTCAAACTCAACATGGCTAAAACTGAACTCCTTATCTTCCCCCCTCATCCTTCCTCTCCTTCCTCACTGTCAATAACTATTGATGGAGTCACCATCCTGCCTGTCCCCCAAGCCCGTAGCCTAGGCTTCATCTTTGACTCACCCCTTTCTTTTAAACCCTACATTGACTCTGTTGCTAAATCCTGTCGCTTCTCCCTCCATAACATTGCTAAGATTCGCCCTTTTCTCTCTGTCTCGTCTGCCAAAACTCTTGTTCATGCTCTGGTCATCTCTCGCCTCGATTACTGTAACCTCCTTCTCACTGGCCTTCCCCGGTCTCACCTTTCTCCCCTCATCTCTGTCCAAAACTCTGCTGCCAGGGTCATCTACCTCGCCAGTCGCTTCGACCATGTGCAGCCCCTCCTCTCTTCGCTTCACTGGCTTCCCCTTCCTGAACGAATCCTGCACAAGCTCCTAGTCTTCACCTATAAAGCTCTTCACAACCTTGCTCCCCCCTACCTCTCTGCACTTATCGCCCTCCATACTCCAGCCCGTGCACTTCGCTCCTCCTCTGTCCCTTCTCTCACCCTTCCACGCCTTCCCTGCTCCCCTAAGCGCCTTCGTCCCTTCTCACTTGCTGCCCCCCATGCCTGGAACTCCCTCCCTGTCCACATCCGCCTTGCCCCCTCCCTTCATACCTTCAAATCTCTCCTTAAAACTCACCTCTTTCGCTCTGCTCTGTCTGACTCTTTATCCTGCTGAGCCACTATTCCTATACCTACGATCGGTTTACCCTTATCCTTGCAACATGGACCTGCCTGCTGTCATTCTCATCGTAACCAAGCCAAGTACGTGCACTTGAGACCTCGCATCTTCATGAATGTTAGACCCCTTGTCTCTCCCTCTGTTCCCCTTCCTAAGTCTCTCCCCCAGCTCCTGTCTCTCAGATTGTAAGCCCTAGGGGCAGGGACCGTGTCTATTTTATTACTTTGTAAAGTGCCAGGTACACTGCTGGCGCTATATAAATGTTTGTTATTATTAATAATAATAATAATATCAAATGCCCAGCTATCTTGACACAGTCTTCAAGTAGGTGTGAAAACCAAGCTTCCTCCACCCTAAAGGTGGAACAAATATTTGAAGGAAACTTTGAATTTGTCAAATTCAGCCTCTTCAAGTTCTGAAATATAAAGGGAACTCACATTCAGAACTCCTCCTTTTTGAAATTTGCACAGACTTTGATTTCACTTGTTCTTCTGTCTGTTATTTAAGACAATGGGCACCCGTGGGGGAAGGGGGAACCACTTTTCCGTGGCCCCAACCTTTCAGAGCACTGTGACACCATGGCCATGTCAGAAAGAGTCAGGACAAAGAAACTCTCCAGCCCACTGTGATATGGTCACAATGTAACCATGCTCCCCCTGTGGAGCATTGTTAAATCATGATGCTCCACAGGGCGTTAGGCCAGAAAAGGGGTGGGGCAGCCTCTTTTCCCGGTTGCTTTCTGACCTGATCACCTTCTGCAAGTTGCTTTCTAGTAGACTGTTGCATAGGGAGAAGGACCAGACCTTGGATATCACCTCTGGGAAGGAGAGCAGGACCAGTACTGTGGGAAATGTCTCCCAGAGGGAAGAGGCTAGAAGAGTGCCTCTGGCATAGGCATGGCTCTGAAGGGAGCATCCCTGAGCCATGGAACGCAGGTTTGAGGGTTGAAGCTGACTGTCAAGCATTTTGTATTCTAGCCTGGAGTGGTGAGCCAGCAGGAGAGGTCCTGGCCAGGTCCTGGCAGGCTACCTTAGGTTGACACTTGGAAAGATACATCATGTGCACCATAGGTCTGGCCACCCTTGGTGTAAATCATATCTTTTATTGGACCACCTTCTGTTTGTGAGATTATGTAAGCTTTTGAGTTACTCGGGCATATTATATTATTATTATCGTTTATATAGCACCAGCAAACGTACCTGGCACTGTACAATCAATAGTTATAGATACTAGGTCCCTACTCCACGAGTCTTATAATCTAAGAAATACAAGGGAGAGGGGAGACAAGGTGAAATTAGGGAGAGACAAGGATACATTCATGAAGTTGAGACATTGCAGGTGCATGTGCTTAACCTTGGGTGAAAACAGACATGACGCTAACCACCCTTTAACCACCCTTGGTGGTTATAGTTGAAGGGCTGTATTGGTGCCCTATGCAACCCTGCAACATGCATAAATAACCACCAAGGGTGGTTAAAGGGTGGTTAGCGTCATGTCTGTTTTCACCCTTAGGTACAGGGAAGAGAAGGATTCTGAGGGAGGGAGGGAAGAGGAGGGAATTTCTTCCTCACATTGAGCTAGGAAAAGCATGACAGAGGACAGAGGTTTTCAGGAGGAATTTTAAGGCTGGGAGGGTGGGAGCAGAATGAATGTGTCCAGAGAGGGAGTTCCAGGCATGGGGGGCAGCAAGGGAGAAGAGGCAAATATACGTTTTGAGCAGCAAGGGAGTCCTGAGCAGGTGAGGGTGGGGGCAGAGTAGGAGCGAAGCTCCCAGGCAGGAATGTGGTGATCTGGTGGAAATGTAGAGATGGCAAACTTAAACTGGAGGAGGTCAGCAAGCTCATGATACTTCCACCAGAGGTGGTCAGAGGCACGAGAGCAGGATCAGAGGTGACAGATGGTGTGAGAGGGGGCGCAAGGGAGTCAAGGGTGGAGAAAAGAGATGAGTTGAAGGCAGAGACAGCAGAGTCAGGGCAGGTGGAAGAGGAGACAGATGAGAGAAGGTGGGAGTGGGAGGAAGCAAAGTCCAGAGGGTTGACAGACTGAAGGTCATGGAAAGAGTGAGAGGTTGGGAAAGGGGGAGGGGGTGAGTGGGAGACATGAAATGAAGCAAGTTGGTGGTCAGAAACAGGAAGGGTGTCAAAAGCCTTATGCGCATAAGAAGTCATGCCTGAGGAAAGGGCCCTGTGTGATTCAAAAGCTTGCATGCTCTCACCAACAGGAATTTTGTCCAATAAATGATGGCCATTTTTAGACAAGATGGTACCACACAAGACCACCCAGTGGACATGTGTGGTACCACCTGTTTAAAAATGGTGATGGGAAAAATCTGGGTTGCTCCGTGTGGGGGCATGGCCGGTGGGTGGATGGGGGCGCACACCACACGCATACCCATCCACCGCCATCTAAACCCTCCCCCACCCATGGGATGTGCGTGTGCACTCCACTGAGTACACACAGACACTCACACACACACATGGTGGCCACATGGTGGCCACCTAAAAATGGCCAATATCATCTGAATTACTGCCTCTTACAACATGGCAACCACTCTCTCAACTATTGTGTATATCCTAAAACACTGTGAGGCTGGAGTATTGGAAAGCAGTCCTGCTCACAGGGTACCTGTGCCTACTGCCCGGTATTGTAAATCCCTAGCTTTGAAGTTTATTAATGTTTTGTACTGTCCTCAGGGACAGAGAGTGGAGATCCTGGCACCAAGGAAGCTGGTGTGCAAATCCTATAGTCCTTATGGGCTGTGAGTACAAAACCCGGCACCAGCTTTGGGATTTTAATGCCCTGAAGCCTGGGAACTTAAATCCATTCTAAACCTGGATTAAAAATCCAGCCAAGAAAGATCATTCGGATTGCGGTGTCAGAGAAACATAGCCAGGGGCAATGAGATTTCAGAGGGAGGTTGCCATGAGTAATGACTTGAGCACCCCAGTTGCTGAAATACAGAACTTTCTCCAACCCAGAGGAGGGAGAAGCTTACTTTGGAGCCAGGTGCTTTCTCAAATTCTGCAAAATTTTGTCTCCCTTCAATCTGCCGGAATCCACTCCCCTTCTCTGGGGGCCGAAGATGCCCCCGAATTAACCTCTCCTGTGTAAGGAACTTCCCCCTCCCCCACAGGTTTTGAAACTTTAATGTCATAACCTGTTTGTCCTGTTTAAAAGTGCAGGGGTAGGGCTAGGGAGCTGACAGATTCTGAGTAAGCTAAGCCTCCAGCTAACCAGCCCTTTAATGGCACAGCAAAGGAAAGGAAAGCCTTAAAGCTTCACGTTGTTTTGGGTTTTTTTTTTAGTTTCTCTTTGAAAATAATTGGTGCTGCAGTGGTTTTCTTGTGTGCGTGTCTGTGTGTGTGTCTGTCTCTGCATTTACTAAACAAGTAAGTTCATCATAAGCATGGCGTATAGGATTCGTCCCCACATCCCAAGACAGGCGTGGGGAAGAGTGGGTACGGAGATGTCAAAGGATTGGTGATGACATGGCATAAAGGCAAAGAGATCTCAAAGAACCAATGGCAAAAGATGTTGCTGCCTTATGCACCTGTCAAAAAGATGTGACGTGTGAGTGTATGTGGCTGCGTTCCCACAAGTAGCCTTTGGCGTAGCGGGAGCATGCACCATTCAAATGTAGCGCAGCTCCCATCTCGTGGGGAAGGAGGAAGTGCAGCTCTCCCGCCGGCAAGCTCACGCATCGGATAGGGTGGTGAAATCCTACCCTCTTGGATGTGTGAGCTTGCCGGTGGGAATGCCACACTTCCTCCTTCCCCATGAGATGGGAGCTGCGCTACATTTGAATGGTGCATGCTCCCTCAGTGCCAAAGCAGCCTGTGTCTGTGTAGAATAACTGAACACCCTTGAGTGCATGTTTTTGGCCCTGTTGTGTAAGATCATATATTGGTTCTGGAGTCAAACTTCTCCAAAATTTTAGATGTTTGGCTCTGAGGTTTTAGTTCAAGCCCATTAAATTAGAAGTTCGAGCGTAAGAGCTGACCTACTACCAGCGGTCCATCTAGTCCAGTACCCTGTCTCTGATCAGTACTTACAGCCAATTCAAGATGTTTCAGATGAATCCACATGACAAGGAGTAGGAGTGATCCTTTCCCTGACATTTACTATCAAATTTCTGACAATCAGAGGTTTGACGCAGAGCTGAAATTAATATCCATGGCAAATATCATATCTGACCATTTTGACTGATTCAGTTCTGATCCAATGAAATGGATATGCACTGCAATTCCATTCCTGCTTCACTTCCAGAAATGAATATCTTTTTTTAGGTTATTTTTGTATTTCAGTTTTGGTTCAGTTATGCTCAATAGTACTATCATGCCAAAAATGAAATAACCAAAAATGCCTGAAATAACCAAATTGAAATACCTGGATATGTAAATTAGAGCTGAAACAAGTATCTACCAAAACGAACAAACTCGTTAAATCCAAATTACCTGACCTGAAACAAGTTAACTAAGTAATGAACACTACCTGCCTGATTGTTTTCACAAGTTTGGTTCATTCATTCTGTCCATTTCCAGTTTTTACCATT